>VNKF01004449.1:0-38067 GCA_008044355.1 Drosophila lacteicornis
TAGTTGTACTCCTGCTTGGGAAAGTAGTCGGGCACAAAGATGTGGATGATGATGCCGGTGGTCATCAGGGCAAAGTACACGATGACGGCCACCCACCAGAGGATGCGCTCCCAGCGGCGCACCTCCAGGTTGCGCAGCACCCCAATCCCCACCAGGAGGCCCGCGACGGCGCCCGACAAGTGGGCCACGTACCCTATCTGGTCGTACTGGTCGGTCAGGTGGCGGTATATCGAGGTGCCCAGATCGGTGAAGCAGAAGACGAGGAAGGCCAGCAGCTGCACGATGGCGTACTCCATTTCCGAGTAGTTCTAAGGGGCAGGAACTCATATAAAGGATCTTTACCTGGTTAAAGTTTACTTACCATTATGATCGTGGCAATGTGGGCCGTGATCAGGGCATACACTCCGCCCGAGGCTCCGGCCAGGAAGATGCGCGGACTGGTTAGGGAGGTGCCCATGGAGCCAGCCAGCACGCCGGCAAGGTAGACCAGGGCCACACGCCACCAGTGGTGCACCAGCTCTAGGGCGATGCCCAGGAATATCTGGATGATCAGGTTCATCATCAGATGCATGATGCCCACGTGGACGAACATGTAGCTGACGAAGCGCCAGCCCTCGTAGCGCTTGTAGGGATTGTAGATGAACAGCGTGGCCGCCGGTCCGCTGGTGCTCTCCCCAATGTTATCCTGGTGATTGGGGTCGTCCCTGAAGGATTAGTGATCAGGGATTAGTTGTAAGTCAAGCTTTGATCTCGGGTAACTCAAAACTCTTTCAATTCGGACAGGAAATGTACTATAAAAGGGTTAAAGCAGGGTTGGGCATCGAATATCAAGCTGGAAGCAGGTCTTTAACGAATTCCTATGATTACTTTCATCAATGTTTATCCCTGAATGCCTCGGAAGCTTGACTTCTGGATTCCTGAAGCCATAATTCAACGGGAAAAGGCAACCTATCAGATTCAAAGTTTTCCGATTAAAATACGTCCGCCTGATATCCTTAGAACGCGACGATTTTCCTAGAAGACCCGTAGGTTTAGCTCCCATACATTTGTAATGCAATATGCAAGCCGTTTCTCGAATAGCAAGGTGGGAGCCCGTCTCTAACGAATTGTTATGTTTACTTGTATCCATATTTATCCATGAATGCCTCGGAAGCTTGACTTATTTGTACTTGAAGCCATAATTCAACGGAAAAAAGCAACCTATCAGATTCTAAGTTTTCCGGCTAAGAACAGTATTTACAAGTGGCCATTAAAGCTCCACAATGATATCGAATATCTGCCATAGTGTTCCCTTAAAAATTCCACATAAAACTGAGGGATCTGCCATAGTTTCCTCTTACAAGTTCCCCATAAACCTAGAATCTGGCTAGCAACTCAAGTCTAGTGACTCAAGGCAGTTCGGGTTACTCACTGAAAATGAATGACGTCCACGAGGAACATGATGATCTCGATGATCGAGAAGATGACCATGGTCAGCGGCGGCGGGCAAATGGACATCTGCTTCTCGTAGGCCCCGTCGGGCTCATCCCCCTCCAGCGGCTTTGGGGGCGGCACCACGTAGCGGCAGTAGCGGGCCAGCATGTTGCGCGCCATCCACTTGTGACGCAGCGACATGGCATAGAACTCCTCAAAGTCCAGGTGGCCATCGTTGTCCTGGTCGCTGCGCTTCAAGATCTGGGCGGCAATGTAGGCGGGTATGTCACGGCAGTACCCATCCGAGATCAGATCCTTCAGCTCATGGGTGTTGATCAGGCCATCTCTGTCGGAGTCGTGCTGTGGGAATGATTATATATATATTATATTATATATCGAGTTAGCTAGAACCCTTCAATACCAAATATAGGTAGCCAAAAATGTAAACATATATTAAATCATAACAAATTACTTAAATCGTAGTCTAATTAATACTTAGTGTCCATATTATTATGTAGCACATTTATCTTGGACTTATTCATGTTTTTATTCGCAATATCAAGTGAAGAGTGCATTATTTATTGGGCCCATTTCATTCAATCAATATTTGTGACTTATAAAGCACAGACTACTACGATTGAAGGCTCCCTACTTTGTTTAACCAAACTAGGACCTTAGTTGGCCTTTTAAAAGACGTTTTAAACCCTTTTTAAACCCAAAACCCCGTACCCAGTAGCCTCTGTGTCGTCGTGTCAATGTACATCTGTTAATCCGTCATCCCAGATCAAATCACACACAAATAGGGAAATAGGGAAATAGGGTGCCGCTTTTAGCCAACAATAAATCAAAGGTTGACACCGCCACGAAGGCCCAGAAAGCCAGCCAAGCCAATACACAGAAGGAACAAATCTCAAGTGTACCAGCAACCACAGACTCATTGGAAGAGGTAAGTGTACAAATTTCTGCCTTTTACCTTTAAAAGATTAAAAGAATAAGTTTGTAGAGTTATTCCTTTAGTTTCTAGCACTCTTCCCAAGCAAAAGTCTTATTTTATTAGTGAAGCTTATGAAAAATAACTTAAAAACATCAGAACAACGAATTTGAGAAGTATGCAATTCCCCTTATCGCATTTTCTATAAGCTTTAAGGTCCAGTACCCATATGTTTAGCTCCAATACATTTGTATTGCAATATGCAAGCCAGAAATCGGCACCCCCCTCGCTAGCACAAAGTTGAGAGCGTTAAAAAACCTGGAAATAGTTGGTGATTATGCTATAAAAAGAGAACTCCCCTAGATACTTCTAAGAATGGCTCCAACTAATATTTATTTAAGAGTCTCCCAGTCTTTAGTAAATAATGCCATTAAAAACCACATTAATCCACATTATTTTTGCCTTGAAATGGAAACCTGATCTTTTGTATACTTCACAAGGCGCCGAACTGGAGACTTGCAGACTTCCTTTAGACTTTAGACTTATTTTTCTGTGGAATTAAATAATATAAACACTTGTGGCAGTCTGGGGGAATTGCAGATTGATTTCTTTACGCAGAATAATTATTTGCCCTGAACTCATGGAAAATTGATTAATTTAAGTACTAATTTAATTACAAATAGCATCTCCCGAAAAGCACAGAGCCCAGGAACGAACCAGGATGGCCCAACTGACCCAGATGACCCGCTTCGTGAGCAGCTGGCTGGGCTGGACGCCGGCGGCCGCTTCGACGTTCGATTGCTGCCTGTCGGCGAAGGAAGAGCCCCTGGTGCAGGATTCCTCCGGCTTTGTCACCGTCATGGCCCTCTACCTGGCCATCACGCTTGTCCTGGTGGCGGCCAGTTTCTGCACCTCCGGCAAGGCCAAAAGCGATAGATCCCGACCACCACGCACCGCCCCAGGCCTGGCACTGGTCAAGCTGATCCGCCAGCTGGGCAGACCCAAGCGTTCGCGGCATCAGCGGCAGCGCCTGCGGATAAGGCTGCGCCGTCACTTGGAGCAAGAGCTGAAGCTGGTCAGGGAGCTCCGGGAGCAGGGGCAAAGGCTGGGGCTGCTCGACTGGCAGGATGCCGAGGAGACTGCTGAGGAGTCCACCTACTTCGACCTGCCCTCCGAGACCGAGCAGTGAATCCAAATCGTACGGTGAAACCCTCCAAGAATGCCCAGTAATAATAATAAATACAGCAGCCGACAGCAGTGGCAATCTATTGATTGATTTTGAAATGCCTCAGCGGCCAGGCTTGCAACATATGGCCACCAAAAGTGTCCAGGTAATTGTGGCCATAAATGGCCAGGAATGCAGGGGATCCAAACGAGAAACGAGCTAGCCAAAACGGGGCTAATCGAAAACAAATAGAAACTCACTCGGAGTTGTACAATAGTGGCCACAAAAAAATAGAAGCGATAGTAACGAAAAGTGCAAAAGTCATCTATGAGAACTTATTAGTTACCGCTTATAATCAAGCTTAGTTTCTTCTAATATTCTCCAATTTAGTCCTAGAGGGTTAAGCTAAAATATCAGTGGCATAATTACGAATAATCATAGTTCAGTTCCTCGTTTCTGATATCATTGTTTACAGCCCATATATGGTGGTGTTTGCTTGTAAAGCTCTTGATAGCATTGCAAGCCATAAACTAATGCTTTTTCCGATAAGCTGACCGATGACCTTGCCCAGAAATGTTTGGCAGAGAGCTTAGGAGATTGTGGGGTTACCTTTTCAATTTATGGATTATTATAAGGAGGTATTCTTGCAGTATTACGTATTTCTACATCTAAAGGTAGTACAAATAATATTTATCAAGTGGCTTTCAGGCAATAAAGACCAGTAATAGAACCAGACAAAGACAAAGAGCAAACACAACACGAACCCAGCAAAATGTCAATGTTCGCACTTAAAAAAACAGAGAGGCAGGGCGTCAGAGATATGTACGTATAGAGAGTACTGTAGACAATTAGATATAGCCGCCACTCATGTGCTACGTCCATGCTCTATCCCATTCCCATCCCAGACGATAAGCGCCTTCTCGGTGGGATTGAGGCTTAGTCACCTGGTATTTGCGGCAGTCACTCACAAAATATTAACAAAAGCGGTCATCTAGTTGGTATTTCTGGCTTATCTGTGACATATCAACGTGATATTTCAAAAATATCAAATTGTTCTCAATGGAAATATATGTTTTATTTCATATTATACATAATATAAAGATATATTACAGAAATGTTTAAAAAGCCCTCTATTTTAACCATATTTATAGGCAAATCAATCACAATTCGTTCCATCTTTATGCGATATTGTAAAAGGGCGTGGCTCCATTCAGTAATATCAAACTGTTCTCAATACAAATATGTATTTAGCTCAGGTAATATTATTTATGATATATATTTGTCAAGCATACCTAGAAGTTTTACCAATGATTAGAAAGCTCTATATGTTAACCATATTTATAAGGAAATCAAATATGGGCGTGGCTCCATAAGATTAGGGCTTAAATATGCCCAGGCTTATCGTAATATCGCAAATCGGAGTTGTAATGCTTGAGAAGCCCAAATAATAGTGCTGTTTCCATGTGTATTTCGGTTATATCATGGATAGATTGCGCTATTGAATGGAAGCTTGAATGTTTGGAGCAAGAGAGCCCAGATAAGATTGCGGGCAAGGAGGAGCGAAGGCTGGAATGTGCGTCCGGAATGGCCAGAATCAGATCGAACTTGGATTCGTATGCAAAGTGCGGAGAAAGTATGCTAATCAACCCAACCCCAGCCCAACTCTATTCTATTTGCGTTAATTAACACCAGAGGAGCAACTGGTTGGAATCAAATGATGAAATCGTTGCCGCAGTTCAGTTCGGAGGGGAATAATTATGAACCATAAATTCCCGGAATACAGATACTTCAGAGATCCAGAGATCCAGCAAACAGGTGGGCGGTGGGTGGACAGGAGTAAGGGGTTAAGTGACTAACGCCACGCCAAACTGAGACAGCAACAGCACACACGAGAAGCGGAGACAGAACTCAAAGCGAGCAAACAATAATTTATAACCGGTTTTTTTCTCTTTTTTTTTATTCGCCGCCCCTCTGTCACGATAAGAAAACTCACTGCCAGAGTTTTCAATGTTAAGAAAACAGAGTGCAGCTAAAAAAAAAATCAGAAATTAGTAACATAACACACGAGGTGCAAAAATGAGCGACAGAGGGGCCAGTGACGGGTTAAGCCCTCTCGAAACAATGAATTCAACGTCACGAAATCGCCAGTAAGGAATGGTTATTATCTTAGGCAGCTAAATGTGTAAAATTAAGCAGTTTATAGCTTGTATTTTGCCCTAATTAATTGCCTTTTTGCCAAGTCTCCAAAAGTCACGTTTTTCGACAAGATGCTGAAATATTCAAAGGCACATTTTGTCTCTAGAATTTCTTATGGAAATAAATATAATAAGAAATAAACAATATTTTTCGTATTTTTGTATAAAAGCTAATCAAATAATATGAATTACGATCCATTAATGATTCGTGAATGAAATAATATTAATAAAAATAAGCTAACCAAATGTTATAAATATATAATAGCTAATCAAATAATATGTAGTATATTCTAACGATCCATTTATGATTCTTGACTGAAATAATATTAATAAAAATAGCTCTAAAAAATTATTTTCTTTCTTTCAGAACCAAGAGGATAAAAAAAGGATAAAAACCATGGAGACAGAAATATACACATCACAAATGCAATCAACTGTTAAACTCAGGTGAGCAATTATTTCGCTTTTCTGTGAGTTGCGTTTTTGGGGGTGGCTTTTGGCCATTAAAAACCCATTTTAATAAGGAGCGTGTGTGCGACCAGGGGCCGCCAATGGGTTAAGGTGGGGTTTTTTTCTTCTCTTCTTCTAGGGAGTGCGAAGAGCGCAGCAGTAGCGGATCGATGCTAGCAGATGATTCACCGAAAAGGCAACTTTCACCAAGGGCGAGAAGAAGACAGACAGCCAAACACAAGCAACTTCATTCACCGCTAAGCGAAGCGTACGTGTGTGGGGTTCATGTGTGTGTCGTGTGAGTGCGAGCCGGCTGTTTTTTTATAATTACAGTTGCATTCGCGGAATTTCAACAGTTCCCCCTACTTGCCATGTTTGCCACTGTACCTTGTCGAATATCTCGCGCATCTTGCGCCGATCCTCCGGCTCCTGGGTGTTGGTCTGGTTAAGCGGGATCTCCTCCATGTCAATGGTGTCCTGGCGCAGCGTCGGTGGGCGTGCGGGGGGCGAGCGTCGCTCGGGGGGAATGGTGGGATACAGGCCGTTCTCCACGTCCCGCTGCTGCTGCAGCTGCAGCTGCTGGGCGGGCGTCTGGCTCTGCTGGCGGTTCACCGTCTTCACGGGCATGGTTCACACGAGGTTCTGGCCGAGATCGGGCAGAAATCACACACAAAAACGGAATCGAACTAATCCAAGAATTTGCTCACTTAAATGTACCGCAATCGAGATCGAAATCGAAACCGAAACCGTTAGCCGAAATTCAATTACAGTTTGTGCTTCGACTCATCGCCCGCGGTTTGAGTCCCGATAAGATTAAGAACTGCGGCCCATAAAAAGTGGTCGAAATGGACGCCGCTTGTCTTGACTTGGCCCAAACGAAAATGCGGTGTCGCGATGGTAAAAAAAAAACAAAGCGCGAAAAACAACTGGCCAACAACAACTAACAACTGAGAACCGTCACCAGGCCGTGCCTAAATACCATCGGGATCGGGGAAAGATACCGAAACGGGTTGCAGTATATACTGGAAATACACCAGATAATCGGATAATCCAGAAGGTTGAGAACTTGGATGAACCAGGCGCCACAACGGTCGTACTTTCACAGTTTTCTTCGAATCTCTGTTGTAAGAAATAAATAAAAGCTGAATTGAGGGAATACATTTTTATTTATGTGTCTGCAACCTTTCGCAGTTATTGTACGACTTTTATTTGAGCCCAGGACAAATTGTTTTGTTGAAATAACATAGAAGTAGTAGTTGAACTGCAAAAGTAAACAATTTAATTTTAGTAAACTCTAATAAATAAAACAATCATTGATCTTATAGTATAGAAAGAAAAATTGATTAAATACAATACTTTTCAGAGTCTTTTGGTATATTCCATAATCGGCGGGGTGTGCATTCAAATCGATTTTTGCGGAAAAACTGAATGTATCGAAATATCGAGTGGGAAATAAATTCGATTTGCAACACTAGTCAGCATTTTAAATACCTAATGGAGTTTTAAAGCCATAATTTGGCAAACAATATTGTAATTTAACGAAAAATAAATAAGTTATATTAACATGAATTACATATTCAATTGATTCAAATAATTAACATAGAACATGAAGCGAATTATTTAAATCAATGGTATTTTATGGCATTTCTTGACACTGAAATGGTATATAATGGTATTTATTTTTAGGCCCAATGGTATTTTTCTATCGTTATCGGCGCGGTCACCCTGGCTCTAGTTTGCGTAGGAGGAGGAGGAAGAGGAAGAGGAAGCGAAGTCTAAGCAAAGACCAAGAAAATGCACAGATCGCGATCGGTGCAAAAGGCAATGTGGAGAGGAAGTATCGAAGCGTAAAAATCGAAGGCAGCGGCCGCCATCAGCATCCGCGACGACAAAAACAACAACAACAGCCAGAACGGAGGAGGCAGCAACAACAGCCAAACAACAACAGAATATACAGCACAGCGAGCACAGAAATACACACAAAAGAGAAATCAAAATAAAAAGGTACAGAATATACGACAAAATACAAATACACGCGAGTGCGGAGCGTGTGTATATGTATGTATAATTGTTTGATGAAAAATAGAATTACTGCATTTCATATATGTACATAAAAGTATATATGAGTAAAAGCCTCTTTGTGTCTGTGCGCGCTTGAGTCTGGGTGTGTGTGTGTGTGAGAATGCGACAACAACAATGGCAGCTTGACCCCCGCACAGCTGTGAATGTTTTCCATCTCCGTCCCGCTTCCACTTCCACTTCCATTACCACTTGCACCCACTACCAGCCATCCCTCTCTCCACCTCGCTCCATCCTTCTAATTTCGCAAATCAAATACAAACTTCGATTTGCAATGCATGTTACTGGCTCTACATTTGCCAATTGGTTTCTAATCTATTTCGGTCCCTTACCGTTAGTCAAATGCCCAATCGTCGTGTGTGTTGGTCGCGCTCTCCAACTCCCGTTGAGTGCAACATTTCTTTGTTGTGCTATTGCCATCCCTTTTGCGCACCACACCACCCACCCCACCTCCCCGAAAACTACGCACTTTGCTTTTGGCCTGCTTATTGCGTTGTGTGCTTTCCTCCGCCCCGCTCCTTTGCTTTTGCGTTTTAAAATCTTATCAGCACGTACAATTAAATGTGTTGAAATGCGGAGTAAAACTCATTTGCTAAATTTGTTGGCCCCACATCGTGTATATGTATGCACGTATACCTCTCCCCTCGCGCACACATGCAGTCAATGACCCAATAGGCATTGTGTGAGTGTGTATTGCAAAAACACCTCCAAAGATGTCTCCCTAATTTTGATTTTGTTTTTGGCTTTGCCTTTGATTTGGCTTGGCTTTATTTTTAACCCTTCGCTGCTAAACCGTTGCATTTGACCTCGTTCAATTGTGGTGTGTATTTTGTTGCTAGGCTCCACACACTCACACACATACACACACGAGCACTTTTGAAGGGCATCGCCACTTCGGCTTTGGCCTCTCCATCCTATCCGCTGCCCTGCTGTTATTTCTCATTTCTTTCTTTTGCATTTGTTTTTGTGGCTTTGCCTTGCTGCATTTTACAGCTGTCCTTGATTATAGCTTTTCTTTGCTTTGCTTCACTTTGCTTTGGTTTTCTTTTCTTTTCTCTGCTCTCTGTCGCTGTCCCTCTCTGCTGCCCATCGCTTTGTTATTATGATTTGGTTTGCTGGGTGTGCGAGGGAGAGGATGGGCTGGGGTGGGGAGTACTGCACTGGCATCGGTAGCCGTAGCCCTCTTCCTCTTCCCGCTCCCTGACGCCCTCACTCCCTCGCACTCTCTGCTTTGCGCTTGCTCTTCTGATTGTCGCTCTCTGCTTCATGCTGGCTCTGGCTCTGCCTCTGCCTCTGCTGGCGTTGCTCCAACGTGCGCTGCTTTCTGCTTTCTGCTTTGGGGGCTCGAAACTCTGTTGCCAGTTAATTTTCAGTAACTAGTTGAAGTAGACAACAAAACGAGCGAAAACACACACGCACACACACAGCAGGCAGAGCAGCTCCTATGTGCATAAGGGAGGCGGAGAGGCAGCAGCAGCAACAGCAACAAAAGCAACAATAATAACAGCACCAACAAACACAGCAGTTGCAAGTAAATAACCAAAATGTATAACTATGCTTTCCATAATTCCACAAAAGGCCAAACATAAATGTGTATGTGTGTGTGTTGTGTTCTGTGTGGTGATGATAAGAAACGTTTTTCGAAATACGTTGTGTGCTATCCAAATTTAAATAAAAATAATTGTTAGAAAGAACGAGAGACAGAGAGAGGCACAAAAACGACAAATGGTTGTTTCAAATTGCAGCTGACTCGCATTTATTTTTTTTATTTTTTTGTTATTTGTTGTTATTGTTGATATTCCATGTGGGCGCATCACTCTCCTACACACACACACACACGCTCAGACAAAAGCAAAGCCAATGACAATAACAATAACAACAACAGGGGCTCCATTTTGCCCGAACAGTAATACTTCGGTTATTGCGTACAGTGAAGCCACCAACAACAGTAATTCTCCACACACGCACACAGTTGCACGCATACAGTCAGGGGCTATACAGAAATCGAAAGAGAATTTCACAATTTGTTAAACTAACGAAGCCAAACCGTGGCAAAGACAGAAACGGAAAGACTTTTGATGTGATGGGGGCGAGAAAGAGACGGGATGACGGGGGATCTCGGGTACAAGCACACCAAGCACCACAACCACGGGCACACACAAAGTGCAAGAGAGTGGAGAGCGAAGTAACAGCAGAATTAGCTCATCCCAGAGCGGGAGAGAGTGGGAGATGCAGAGGCGAAGGAGAGAGTGTCACGGAACGGGGATAGTAGCCAGATGGTACAGTGGATCAAATCAGTCACCGAGACAAGTGGCAGGCTATCAATTTGCAACCCTTTCAAATTTGTATTGTGTTTTTATTTGTAATTATAAGATTACACATTTGTTTTTCTTTGCTGAAATGGGCAATCTTAACACATTGGAAAAAATACCTAATTAAATAACATACAATTAAAATTCATTGCTTTATCTCTTGTCCTTAAAACCCATAACTAATTTAACCTGAAGTAATAAGGGTGACAGTTCCTTGTGGCCCACGGTACATTTGTTGATTTCAAGATGATTGTGGGGGCTGCCTCTCTCGCGTGCTCTCCCGCTCTCTCTCGCGCCTTCCTTCTCTCTCTGACTATGTGACTTTCGAGCGAGCAACAACATTAAACAGCTGAGCTTGTTTGAAAACAACAGCCACCCAACCATCTGGCCCCCGCAACCGCCCCCACTCCCACTCCACCACACTCCACTCGCTCCTTCCTCTCCCCGCCCAATGAAAGAAGGGCGCGTCACTGGAAAAGGAAAAGGAATTGAAATTGAAACGGAATCATCATGGCAGCGGGTGGCGAGGGGGAGGGGGAGTCAGCGCTAGGGCTTAACGGCATCCCGAAAGTATGCAGCATGATTCCGGTTAGCAGATCCGTTTCGAAGGACAACAAATTTTTGCAAATGGCAATGACGTAGTTGAGAGCGACAGAGAGGTTGTGGTACAGCGAAAGAGAGAGGGATTGGGTGACGACGTCACAGATTGCTGACATAGTTTCCTCATTTAGGCCAAGTATGCATTTCCACGAGTGTGTTTTGTGGGTGGGAGTGTGTGTGCAGAAGAGATTCGCTCAGCTCGGTGACCTACATAGTCATGAATATAAATATATGTATATGTTTGTACGCTGGATATAGATAACCGAGCAACTCGGAAGGCGACGCCACATCCTCCAGATCGTATCAAAGCGAGTCCTTTCAATTCAGAGTCGAATTTAGAACCTAGGGGTTCCTATAACCGACTAACTAACTAAACAAACCCTCCAAGGCCGAATTCCTATTCCAAGGATATGCATTTCGCGCTATTTTTCCATCAGGCGATAAGGATTCGTCGCTCAAGGCCTCGGAAAGTATGCAACGAAATATTTGAGGGCCGAAATGCACAGCTTAGCATACTTTTTGGCGCCATTTTCGGCGTTTTGAGCTTGTTTTCTTTCTCTCAGACCCTATTTTGAAGTGTAAACCAAAACTGATGATTACTTCCTAGCCATTTGTATCTTCCACTGATGTTATTTATGAACTTTTGTAAAAACCAGAAGAAAAAGTCTACTAGATTTATATATAATATTTTTACGATACGATAAGATACTAACTAACTAATAAATGCCAGCCTTGGAATCGACAAACCCTCCAAGGCCGAATTCCTATTCCCAGGATATGCATTTCGCGCTATTTTTCCATCAGGCGATTAGGATTCCTCGCTCAAGGCCTCGGAAAGTATGCAACGAAATATTTGAGGGCCGAAATGCATTGCAGATTTGTTTTTGCACAGCTTAGCATACTTTTTGGCGCCATTTTCGGCGTTTTGACTCTATTTTTAAGTGTAAACCAAAACTGAAGACTACTTCTTACCCTTCTGTATCTTCCACTGATGTTATTTATTAACTTTATGTAAAAACCAAAGGAAAAAGTCAACTAGATTTATATTTAATATTTTTATTGTAATAAAAACCATAGAGGTATGCTCATCCGTTTGCGTTTCCCTTCCTCTTGCAGGCAGCAGCTTCCTCTTTCGCTCTGGACCGTGCGGGTGAGAGTTGACGGATGCGGAGGAGTTCGCAGCCAGCGCTGGAGCAGCAGAAGCAGAAGCAGCAGCAGACGCAGACGACGAGGAGCAACAGGAAGAGGATAGAGGAACCATAATAGCAATATACGGAACAAAAACCAACAAATACACCGCCTTAGCCTTAGAGAAAGACAACGAGGAGACGACGACGACTCCACATAGACAACAAACCAAATCAAATCAAAACCAAACCAATCAAAAGCCCACTCCCTCTTCCAAGCCCCAATCCAAGTCCAAGTCTAAACCCAAACCCAGACAAAATGTCCTCGCCAAGTGCCGGTAAGCGTCGCATGGACAACGATGTGATCAAGCTGATCGAGTCGAAGCACGAGGTGACCATCCTGGGCGGCCTCAACGAGTTCCACGTGAAGTTCTTTGGACCGCAGGAGACGCCGTACGAGGGCGGCGTGTGGAAGGTGCGCGTCTACCTGCCCGACAACTACCCGTTCAAGTCGCCGAGCATTGGGTTTGTGAACAAGATCTACCATCCGAACATCGACGAGTCCTCCGGCACGGTCTGTTTGGATGTGATCAACCAGGCCTGGACCGCGCTCTACGACCTCTCGAACATCTTCGAGTCGTTCTTGCCGCAGCTGCTCACATATCCCAATCCGGTCGATCCGCTCAATCGCGACGCGGCCGCCCTGTACCTGCACGAGCCGGAGGAGTACCATCGCAAGGTGGCCGACTACGTGCAGCGCTATGCCACCGAGGATGCGCTGCGGGCGGCGCAGCAGGAGCGGGAGAGCAGCGACAGCGAGTCGAGTATGTCCGACTACAGCGAGGACGAGGCCCGGGACATGGAGTTATAATATCGGTTGGACCGCCAGCAGCCAACTACGGATTTACCGCTAACACTAACACTGACAACAGCCTAATATATACAAAAATGCTTCGAGAGCCCGCCCGATCCCAGTCCCTTGACCCCCTTAATCCCTCACTTTCAGTTGGCAAACAGCAACAAACACAACAACAAGAAGAAACAAAACAACAAGCAACAATATATATATATATATATATATATAACGTATATATATATCGATTTAATTGATAAACGATTGGATTTTAAGATAGAAAGTGATTCGATGATGGCGTGTGATGAACTGCGCACACACGCACATACATACATATAAATATATATATATATACATACACTATATATACACGCAATGCATATATATGTACGTATATACACATATGTATGCATTTACCTAATGTAAGCAGAAAGTAAAACCGAAAACAAGATTTGAAAACTCTTAGTTTAGCCATCAGTAGCTGATAACAAGGATAGCGATGATAACGAGGACGATGGAGCAAACAAAGAAAGGATGAGATTGGAGCAGGGATGAAAGCAAAGCACGGAGAGGAACGAAGAGGAAACAAACAGAAGCAGAAGCAGAAACAGCAACAGAAACTGTAACAGAAGCTGCTTCTCCAAAAGCAAAAGCAGTAGCAGAAGCAGAAGCAGAAGCAGAAACCGAAACAGATAACAAAGATAAAAGCCTAGATGCAAAAACGCAATTAAAACGGTTATAGTAAGTGCACACACACCACACCACACACAGACACCCACGCAATTTAATGAATAATGAATTATGAATAACGAACGAGATGTGCTAGCCCGAAATTGCTTTTGGCCGCGTTCTGGCTTTAAACAACGTATCGTATCGCAAACACCAAGTACCACCATCAAACGAGTCTTTGGAAAACCCTCCTACTCCTCCTCCAATCGAGTCCCGAATCCTGGACCCTCTCTGCAGCCGCAAAGTTCGCTTTTGCCTTAAGATTATGTTATGTTTTGTTCAAAAAACACACACACACACACACAGCATCGTAGGATCTTTGAATTTAAATGTATCTCTCTGTGTCTCACCTGTACTTGTAATATTATTCGAAATTTTAACCGGAGGAAGATGATGAATCCAAAGTGCATAAACACGAACCCATTTGACTTAGCAGCCTTGACCCTGCCCAGAAGATCAGAGTGATCAGATCAGTGGAGCGAAAACGATCGAAAGTAAATAGAGAACTAATAATAAATAGATGATGAAAACCAAGACAAATCCTAGAGGAAGCGTTGCGTTAGAGACGAATGCGTGGAACAGAATAAACGTTGCAGTTCTTTTTCTTGTTAATTAATATTATATTGTACGGTTATTATGTAATGTTTTAAAATAGGATTCGAATTGATCGTGTAATTAAATGCAATAACTCTTATGTCTTAACTTATATGCCAGCCGTGTTTAAGCCGAAAACCAACTCTGTTTATTTTAATTACTTGCACCTCCTTAGCCTTTAACCCTTTTGGTACTTGCTTCATTGTGTTCTGCCCCTGGACCGGATCTGGAGCTGGGATGCGGATATACGCACTCTGCGGGGGTCCTTCAATCAAATCAAAGTGCAGACATATATATACCCATTACCGAATACCGATTACCGCTAACCGATTACCTACTATAACTTACGCCTAAGTCTAACAGCAGAGTTAATGGAGTTAATCTCTGATAGTTGTATATAAGTTACACACGCGCCTATATATGCAGATCTATCTATCAGGACACACAATAATTAAAACGTAATTCAAGCAATCGAAGAAGTGGAAGGAACAAAAATATGTTGTTACAAACAAAAGTGAAATCTAACAAATAAAAAAAAAAAAGAAACGAAACGAAACGAAACAGAAAAAGCGAAAAATAATAGCGACGCTTCTTGGCCCTGTTTTGTCAATAAGTTTGGTTTTGGCCCAATAAGAGCCTGGCACGGTTACCTCTCGCCGCACATACCTTTACCTAGACCAAACTCCTGCGGATTGTCAACGTCCCAGCTGTGGCTGCTCCTCCTCCTTCTCCTCCTTTAAGACCTGTCTTCGCCTTGGAAACTGGCCCGAAGGCGCACCACTATTGTTTGTTGATTCCTTGGCTTTTTTGTTTTGGCCCAAGGGCCGAGGGACACGGTTTAACGCTCCTGCGTGGAGTTAATCGCGCAATCAAAACAACAACAAGTGCAGCCAGGAGCCAGGAGGCAGGAGCCAGGAACCAAAGCCAGCAGCAGACATGGGTATCTACTTTAAAGATCTATAAAAACAACAACATTTCGTGTGTGTGCCGAGTGTGCGGGTGTGCGGTGTGTCAGTGTGGACTGTAGACTGTAATTACTCCTGGCGGTTCGACAATTGGGTAGCGATGGGCAGTGCCCTCCAACGGAAGTTCACTGGCTTTCCAGTTGGCATCGGAATACGGAATACGGAATAGTTTTGCCAGCTTTTCTGCAGTTTCAGGGGGAGGTTTCAGTTCCTGGAATTCCTGCGGTTGAAGTAATTAAAGAAGTTCCTTGTGATGTAATCGAGCCTAAAGGCCTGCAGACGGACAGGGGTGCCACAGGAATGGCTTGAAGCATACTTTTGAGCGCCAGCTTAAGTGATTTCAAACCCAAAGTGATTTTTGTAGCTCTCGGAATAATGTTAAGACATTTTTGGACCTCTGAAAAACATGTAAGGCATTAAATCTCCGAGCTTTAAATAAAAAGCATACTTTTGGGCGACATTTTAAGTGATTTCAAATCTAAAGTGATTTTTGTAGCATTTCTGAACCTCTGAAAAATATGTAATTCATTAATTCTCCGAGTTTTAAGTACTCACTGTCAAAATTCCATTCAAAAGTTACGCTCTCTTCAAATCCCAGTCCATTCTGAAGCTTTCTGGTTATTGCTCTATGTAATATTTTCCAATGAAAATAGATTTAATGCTTAATACACTTTTATTATTGATTTCTCGTTGCTAGGGGCAACAAAAATTAATAATTAAATGGGACAATTTAACAAAATGTGTTAAAACAAAGGTGATTATGGGAAAATCCTTCACTTAAGTTTAGGAAAACTTTATTTTTACTTTTTGGAAAAAGAAACTGAAATAACAAAAACTTAAAGCACCTTAAGCTACCAATACTTTCCGAAATAAACAAAAGAGAGCTCTTCCGGAACAGATCCACGCCTCCGGCTTGCGAATCGCGACTGAGGCCGCCACTGGCAGTGGCCAAAAACCAAGGGAACCCCAACATACATGGCGCAAGGACATGGCCCGTCCAGGCCGCCTGTCACATGTGACGGCTACAGGGTACATGTACATGTCCTGGGACAGGAAATTGCAGCCGGAGGCAGAGAGTGCAGCGACTGCAGCCCTTTTGCTTTGACGGACTGCCAGGTCCAAGCATGTTTGATTTGTTTGCTTCCAAAGAGTGGACAAGGAGGAGGAGGAGTCCTTCTTGGCAACCGATATCAACAAATTACATGAAACCGTATGCCGCACATGGGAACGGGTCTAGACAGACGTTGCCCGTATCCCCAAATCCGTGTCCGTGTCCCTAGACTAGAACTAGAACCCACAACAATGGCAAATGGAAATGCTAATAAAATTATAGTGCCTCGGGGCCAAAACAGACAGATAGACGCGGGCCGCTCTCCCTGTGCTGCTCCTCCGCTACTTATACGGGTAATCACTAGATAATAGCATTTTTTCTCGAAGGGAGCCCACTCCTCGGAGCACGACACAGCAAAACAATGGCCTGGGGGTCGGGAAGGAGGCGAAAAGTACGAGTACAGATTGAAATCAAAGTGAACACAACAGCAAATGAGTGCACTCGAAGAAAGTTTTTTAGAAATTAACGTTTTCGATATTTTGTTAGACAAAAATCGATTAATATTGGTGTTTTCCCATCTCTAATTTGAAGTCAAACCGAAAGGGTATCGAAAAAATATGCTATGCAATTTATTGAAATCCTTTTAGAAGGAGAAGTCACTTTTTGTAGCAAAGTTTTAGGCGAAGAAATTCCTTTATTAATTCAAGAATCGATTTTTTTACAAAAATCTATTAACATTTTCCTTGAAGTCAAACCGAAAGGGTATCAAAAAAGTATGCTATGTAAATTATGGCAAGTATTTGAGAAGGAGAAGTCACTATTTGTAGCATAGTTTTAAGCGAGGAAATTCCTTTATTAATTCAAGTTTCGATTTTTTAATACAAAAATCGATTAATATCGCTGTTTTGCCATCTATAATTTGAAATCAAGTATCAAGTATTTTAGAGGGAAAAGTCACTATTTGTAGCATAGTTTTAGGTGGCATTTTTAAAGGATTTCATAACTGTAGCCTATTTAGTATAACATCCCTTGATATAACTATGGAAAGATTGTTATTTATTTTTTAATAATTAAGGAAACGTAACATAGAAGAAGTTTTTAAAATGTCTATGACATAGATTTATATTCAGGGTTGCCACAGAAATAGTTGTGGATTTGAAAACAGTTTAAATGCGGTCTAAAAGTATGCTAAACAATGTTGGCTTTTACAAAAGGATACAAATTAGCATGAAAGTTATTTTCTACAGTATAAACCCTTTCTAATATTTAATTTAATTCTTAATTTAATTTATTATTTCTTATTATTTTTAAATCCATAACTATATATTTGGCACCCCTGTTTATGTAGTCTTATATGAAAACGCAGCATACCGTTTCCTAAAGACCTTTATTTTCAAAATTTACATTTACAAAATTTTCCAAATTAAATATTTATTTAATGATTTATTTCCTGTACGATTAGCCCCCCTTTAGAGAATTGATTTCGCTCAGTGCCTTTTGAATCGCCAACAATTTATGGGCAGAATGTGAACGCTATTACCCATTTCGATGGGCTCCGAATGGGTTTCCGGCGGCTATGAAAGCGCCGCATTTGCATTTCCCAGCCTTTTGTTTGCTCTGTTCCACATAACATAGTTGAAGGGCTTTTCTGCGCGTCGGAGCGCGGCTCTCCAGGAGCGGAGGAGTGGAGGAGTGGAGGAGCGGAGGGGCGTCGGGTGAGCGTGTCGACTTTGACACATAAAGTAGCAAACCCACAGAGACACGCACCCGAGGGGCAGGGGCAGAAGGAGGCCCGTGGCAAGTGTATATGTAACTGGCAATTTGTGTTATTTTTTTGTTGTTTTTTTTTTTTTGCTGCAGGCAAGGCGGGCGCCGCCGGCAAGGGTCGTTCGCCCACACCGACACCCCAGCAGGCAGCAGGCGGAGGCGGAGGCGGAGGAGGAGGTGCAGCAGCAGCGACGGCGGCACCCACAGCAACAGTGGCAACAACAGCCGGCGGTGGCGGTGGAGGAGGTGGCGCCAGATCCACGCTACATGCGAGCAGAACGATACTGAAAACGGTATCCGTGTTCCTCGCCAGCGGCAAGCGCAACTCGAGCCACCAGCAGTCGAAGGCCGCCGCGGCTGCCTTGCAGAACAAACGGGCACAGCGGCAACGGAGGATGGATGAGCTGAGCGGCAAAATCAATCCCAAGCTCCTGGACAGCCTGCGCAAGAAGACGCGCTTCACCAAGTGAGTCCGGTTTACCAGGTGATTCTCCTCCTTATCCTAACCTCTCTGCCCCCGAGCAGGGACGAGCTGGATGCTTTGTGCCGGATCTATCGCAAGCTGGTGTCCAACTGCCAGTATGCGGCCAAGACGCTGGCCTCCAGCTCCTCGAGTGCGGCGATAGCCAAGCCCCATGCCGCCGTGGAGGTAAGTCTTCTATTTTATTAATTTTAAATTAAGAATATATATATTTTATAGTGAAATTGAGGAAATAGATACATACAAGGAAATATACTTATACCTATACCCATTATAACTTAGTGAAATCCAATACAGGCATCTGTCCGTTTGTCCGTTTCTACTTTTGCCCGTTTGTGCTTTTGTCCGTTTGTGCTTTTGTCCGTTTATGCTCTTGTCCGTTTGTCCGCATAAGCCTCTATATCTCAGAGACTATAGGAGCTAGAGCTATCAAAAAATATATACAAAGTAGATAATCTTGTGTTTTCCTATAATTTAAGTTAATGAATAAAGAAAGAAAATCTCTGTGTTGCCAACAATAAAGAGTGTGTTGCTCAACATGTCTTTAGCAACATTTTTCCAGCAACATATTCTGGTGCCTTTGGTCACCCAGTCAGACTTTGCTTTATCATATTCGATGTGCAACAAGGATGACCTTAGGAATGCATTCCCAAGTCAGCATGTAGTAAGTGAGAGATTCATGTATACCTGAATCGTACGCTGCTCCGTTCCATATTAAATTCTGTACTTTCATGAGGAAATTCATAAGGAGCAGAGCAGTAAGGGATTCACCACATGAACAAAAGCGAATGAGACTTTTACGTAGGTAGTAGGCACATACCTGCTTCCAATTCCACATAAAAGTTGTACATATTTCAGGAATAAGAGTCACTGGGCAGGTTAAATTAAAGTTTTTAACTCATTAGCCCTTTAATAAGGACCGTTTTCGAGCTTAATTATAAAATTTAACATCATTAAAGTTTCATTTACTCAATCCCCTGACACACTCTTTCAAAATCCCAGGGCATCGATCGCATTGTCTTCCGTGAGCTCCTGCACAGCACCTTCGACATTGTCACCGAGGAGATCCTGATGGAGCGCATCTTCTGCAGCTGGGACAAGGCCCACGAGGGTCTCCCGCTGCGCCTCGAGGGCTGGCTCATAGGACTCTCCACCTTCTTGCGAGGAACGGCGGCGGAGAGGGCCGCCTTCTGCTTTCGGGTCTATGACCTGAACACCGATGGCTTCATCACCAAGGACGAGATGTTCACGCTGCTGAGGAACTGCCTGATTAAGCAGCCGCAGGACGAGGATCCGGACGAGGGTGTCAAGGATCTGGTGGAGATTGTGCTCAAGAAGTTCGATCTGGACAAGGATGGCAAGGTGGGTGGTGCTCTTTTCTCTACTACTTCCTGGGAAAGTTAATCTGGACTCTCGTTGCAGGTCTCCATGGAGGACTTCATGGGCACGGTCACCGCGGAGCCGCTGCTCATCGAGGCCTTTGGCCAGTGCCTGCCCACGGATAGCGCCGTCGTCTCCTTCTTCTCCACTCTGCAGGTCTGAGCTTGGGGTTTTTCAAATTTAATTAAATCTGTTAATATTATATTAAATATATATCTTAAAGAAACTGTGGTTTCTGGCTTTCAATGTGTGTTTTTGGCTGGTAAAAATATTTATAATTGAAAGTAATAAAGGTATAATACAAATAACATAATAAATTAAAAATAATAATGAATATAAGTGTGAATAAATGAGAGTAAATAGGTATTTTAAAAATTAAATATTATTATCTTTAATATTTAAATTAAATTAAATCTGTTGATATTATTTATTAAATATATATCTTAAAAAATATCATTGGTTTCTGACTTTTAATGTGAGTTTTTTGGCTGGTAAGAATATTTACAATTAAAAGTAATAAATATATAACACAAATAACTTAATAAATGAGAAATAATAACGAATAAAAGTGTAAATAAATATTTTAAAATATAAATATAATTTTCTTTAATATCTGTAATAATAATAGTGATAATCCAAGCAGAATACCTCTGACTATAGTTGTCATAACAAAACTTCTCGCAATAGTTTATGCTAATTGTGCTGTAATAAAAATAATTTTATAGCAGCCACACATATGTAAGTATGTACCTATATATCTATATAAGTACTAACAAATGCAATCGGTCGTTATATTAGCGTAAGTCCAACTTGAACCGGGGACCCCCAAACAGATACAGATACACATACAGAAAAAAGTCTATAAAGAACTGGTAGAAATAATAAAAGAAGAACTAGTCACATCAAAATAAAACACTTTTGAAATTAGCATATTTATGAGATGATCTTGAGTTTTTATAGTTATCATTGCTTAGGTAACCTTTATTTAAGCGAAAATATTACCGATGCCAAAGAGAAGCTACAGCGCTTGGCTATAGAGTTTATTTAGAGTTCAAACCTTCATCAGTACACCCCAAAAAAAAAAACAAGAGTTTAACCTTTCTACGCGTTGTCTTAAAAATATACTCAAGCAGTATAACGAGTTTAGTATAGATTTTATACTTCAAAATACCAAATGTGTACTCCAAAGTATATTATTTTTACCTTATAGTTTCAATTGTGTATTTTCGAGTATTATTTTGATACGACCTACATTGAAAATTCGATAACAAATCGCGTTAGCTGGAATTTAGTGCTTTTCTGTTTGTCGCGTTAGTGATTATTCTTAATTCTTGGTGCCGATGAGTATAAAATTAATACTTTCATAGTATCAAAAGTATAAAAAACTTATTAAGAAATTTTTAATACTCAAGAGTATAGAATTCAGGTAACAATAGTATAGTTTCTATGACGATTTCTTTTTGGGTGTACTTAAAATTCAAGTTTTTATCAAAGGAATATCTCCAAATATAATTTCTTAATCAATTTAAAAATGTTTTCTAATTTTTATGGCTTTTCCCCCAGTGCACCGATACAGTTACGCCAAATTGCAGTGGAGCTAACTGGCTAACGATCTGTTGGGGGCTGCGGATCGGCTCAGATCAGATCGGATCGGATCGGAAGGTGACCCCGACCCAGACACATATTTGCCGTAATTGGCACGTAGCCACATTTGGATCTCTCCCGCCCCAAAGACACACGGATACAGATACAGAGGCAGCTGCAGATGCTGATTGGGGCGCTGCATCTGACGGATACTCTGGCCGAGAGATGAGATGAGCTGAGGCGTCATAGCGAATTTTGCTGGCCAGTCAAGCGCTGCGGCTGCTGTAATGCGAGCTAATTTATTCGATTAGCCAGCCGCGTCCACACGCAGGAATCCAGAACGGAGAACTGGGAACTGGGAACTGAGAGCCGAGAACTTGGAACCCAGAACCTAGAACTGGGAAGCCAGTGCAATTGTCACGAATCTTGTTCATCCATTGGATGCATTCATGCAACGCCCAAAGCTTCAGGCGGCATTGTTTCAATTTCATTGGGCTTCC
The DNA here is from genome assembly GCA_008044355.1 of Drosophila lacteicornis. Classification (NCBI taxonomy): domain Eukaryota; kingdom Metazoa; phylum Arthropoda; class Insecta; order Diptera; family Drosophilidae; genus Drosophila; species Drosophila lacteicornis. The sequence continues at coordinate 22,177 of VNKF01004449.1, forward strand.
ACGCGCCGCTCCCCCTGTTCTCGGCTTGCTCCGCCAGCTTTTCATTCAGCTGGAAGGTGGACCGGACCGGATCGGATCGGATAGCAGCGGGGAAACCGAACCGGAATGTGGGCAGGCCACAAGGTGTCCCAGTTTGAGTGGCCGGAAAGGAAGAGGCTGCCCTTGGGGGCTCTAAGTTCATCCGATTTCCAGAAATTGCGATAAGCGAGCACTTGACACTCGAATGTGGATCAAAGTTTGTCTACACTCGGCAACAAAAATACATAAAAGGTGTCCTGGTTTCTGAAAAATATTAACATCGATATTTCTGTAATAATTATTATCTTTTTTTTTTTTTTTTTTTTAATATAGAAGCTGGGGTTCCCTAATAATTAACTTGTTAACTTGCTTCAAATTAATAATTTGTTTATACACTGTATGCTTAATTATAAACTAAGATACAGGGTAAGTATCAGCCATAACTGCTGTGGCTTTCGGCTATTAAATTAATAAAATTGATACTGATAATAAATAAAATAAAATTCAATTAAAATGAAATTAATAACAAAACCAAAATAATGTTGAAATCTATAACTTAAATAATTATTATAAAACTATAACCCTATATTAGTATTAATTTTGTAAATTTAACTATCATTTTTAATAAATAAATATATAAAACTAAATGATAAGTTAAAAAAGAAATCATTCTTTTATTTATTGCATGATTTTATTTATTAAAAATGTATTCAGAAATTAATACAAATTATGAATAAAGCCTGCAAGTTATTAAAAAAATGCCATAAATGAGACTAAACCCGGCCTTACTCATCTATATCAATTATATGGAAATGCCCTGGGTATACTTATCCACTTTATTACGTATATCGCCTAACGGTGATACCATCGGTTGAGCAAATATGTAATCAAGATAGAAATGCGCTCGCAATTTAGTATTATTTTCTATTTATTTCCATGCCTGACTAATCTCTGATCGCTTGGCGATATCGGTTTGGTTTTCAGGTTTCCAGGAGGTAACCAGTGGCCATACTTTGACCCATTCAGCGGAAAAGTGATTCATCATGCTGACTTGGCAGCTCCTCAGGACCCACGGACCCACGGACTGCAATCTAATCGCAAGACTTCAGATAGGAGAAAGCTGATGGGTCGAAGGGGTCAAGAGGTAGTAACAGAAAACAAGCTCATGACGGAGTTTATAGTGCTAATTATATATTTTAAGATGTCTAAGATAACAAGCTCATACCAAAGTTTATAGTCCTAATTGCATATATCTTTAAAGATATCTTAGAAAACAAGCTCATTTCAAAGTCTCTTAATTATAGATTTTAGGATACCTAAGAAGGTCTATTATAAATAATATAAATATAATTGTCTAAGAAAACAAGCTCATTTCATTTATTATATATTTTAAAATATCTAAGAAAGTCTATTATAATTAATATAAACAAAAATTGATCTTTCTAGGCTGGGAAAAATATTAATTCCATATCCTACAAATATAAAAATACTCAATTTAAATATATTTTCTTCAACTTTGAATGCTTTATAATATTACCCATTAAAATAGGCCAACACTCATAATAATTTTCAAGTAAATCACCATACAAATTTATTTCTTCCTAATACAAGAAAAATTGTTCTAAAATCAAGAACATTTTTCTTAAAACAAGAACAATTGTGGAATATCCCTATTTATTCGAGATACACTGAGTTCAGAGGGTTTACCGATACCCGAAATGTATTTATTTATTTATTTCATTGATCTCCCTAGCGCGACATGGGAATTACCTTCACAATCGCTTCTCGAGTGCTCCGACTTATTTGCCTATGAATTGCATGAGCTTGTCTCGAGATTAGCTTGTTTTCGAAAGGGGTTGTCGGGTGGCAAAGATCATCCTGCAAGTCCTTATCTTCCCGTTTCCAAACGATCATGCTGAGACATATGGAAAAGAGCTCGAGCTGATCGATGAACTGCGGGACCCCGTTTCTCTATATCGAATCCGGCGAGAGCACCTTTAGAGTATATCTGAGAGACGGGGTCGCCCAGCTCGCCCGGCTCTGTGTGTATTTTTATATGACACATATATCATTTTTAGTCTCGGTATTATTACTATTATCGGGCCCTGATTAACACACACACATGCTGCAACGCTGGAGGCCCAGTGGCAGCGGAACTTGGGCTCGTTCCATATAGATCGGATCGGATGGATTGACAGTGTGAGCATGTGTCGGAGCGATGTTTATAGAACGCTCTGTCGCAGTCGCCGCTGCCGCTGCCGTCGCAGTTGCCGCCTCCGTCGCCGTCGCTGTATCTATGAGTAGTGTAGTGTATCTGAAAGTACGAGTATCTGGGCGCGAGCGTGTGTGTGTGTGTAGATTTGAAATAATAACTTATACGACCGGCGGCACGGAGCGGTGCGTAGTGCGGTGTTTACTTTGCCGTACAATATTCAGTTCGAATTCGTTAACAGCCGCTAACGGTTTGCCAGCAGTCCCCGAGATCCCGCGATCCGTGTTCCGTGATCCTTAGTCCAAGTCCTTCGCAAATCCCCACCCAACATGACGAAAGTGTCGCAGAGGTCAGTGTTAACCCAGAGCCAGAGCTGTTGGCAACCCACAAATATGTATCAAGGGACAGAGAGTGCGAGTGCCTTATCGTTGGAACTACACAGCCATTAAGGGGGCTATTATAATCTCTGCCAGCGATAGCTCACGTTCTTATCAGCCACGAAAAAAAGCCACCTCCCCAGGAGCAGGGTTCAAGCAGGTGCTCCAGAAATAGGAACACAAAGCGAACACCTCATTTCCGAGGCAGATCCATCCGCCGAGGAGCTGATCGCTGATCACCGATCACCTTTGACCATTGTGCAATAGCGCCACAAAGCTGGATTTTCCGCAGAGAATTACTTACCCTTCAGATCGAGTTCGAAACCAAGAACCAAGATCGGGATTAGTTAGGGTTTATTCGTAGAACAAACGGTTACATGTTCTTCTATAGAAGATATATATTAAATTTAAATATATTATATATTAAAAAAATATATATATATAATATAAATGAAATATATTTTAAAAGAAAGCTTTACAAGAAAAAGAACACAAGTTCTTTTCAAGGATATCTTCGCCAGAAAATCAACTTTGGCATCTTAAATAAACCTTTGCAGACTTTTGAATACCCGAAGCACTTGTAAAACTCATCATTAACTTCAGGAAAAACTTGAGTAAATCTGAAAATTAGTTTGCTTAACGCTGAACTCCTCTCCCAACTTTAATATAACAGATATGTATGTTGGAAACTCTCCCGTCTAACACTGTTATATTAACTTTAATATAAAGTTCTCTCTTATAAGAATCTCTCTTCGCGAGAAAATGGAATCTTAACTAAACCTTTGGATACTTTTAAAAACCCAAAGCACTTCCAAAACTCATCATTAACTTCAGAAAATACTTGAGTACATCTGAAATTTTGTTTGCTTAATATAACAGATATGTTAGAATCTCTCTTGCCTAACACTAGTATATTAAACCTTAACTTTAACTGTTATATTAACAGAGGAAGTCATCCACTATCCTAGTATTTCTGTTTGCCTAGTACCTGAAACCCCTAACAGTGGGGTTTTTCATCCAATTTCCATGTCAGGCGAGCAGTGTGTAGGAAATACTATATATTTTTAAAAAAACCTACAGAAACCCTAAACTCCGTCATGTATTTTCAATACTCTCTAAGAAAACAGCATAATGTATCATCAGTCATAAATGTATCAGAATATATTCATAAACAAGAGCTGTTTTTTTAGAGAGTGTAGTCAAAAAGTTTCTAAAAGTTTCCACTTAACTCAATTTATATTGCATCTATATATTTTCCTAGTTTCCTAGTTTCTTAGATATTTTTTCCTCTCATTAAAACTAGACTTGCCAACTTAAGTTTGAAACCCTGGCATTTCCCTCAAACCCATCACCAGCCTAGGGTTAAGCCCCTACTCTGGTGGGTTAAGCCAATTTGTGGGTTGCATTTTTCTCGGAAACGTCACCGCATCCGACGCTGGCTCGTCACGAATTGGTTCGGAGTCAGAAGGTGTGTTTATAAATAGAATGCCAGAAGTGTGGCGATAAGAGCGACATTTTTCCTACTTTTTTCTTTGGTTTTTTTCACGGTTGTTGTGGGGGAGCCGAGGCCATGGTCAGCACTGGGTGGCACGATCATCATGTGTTCTCCATATACACTCGTATTTACTTCAGTTACTACATGTACTCGGGGTGCTATTTGTACCATATCCGATATATGACCAGATCGCACGCAGCTGCAGCTGCCAAACACAGGTGTAATTAGAGAGCTCGAAAACAAGCTGGGAAAAAGCGCTGAACACCCACTTTTCCCAGACCCAGACCCATGTGGACCATTAAAGGCGGAACACTCAAAAAAGCATTAAAAAGAAATTGGACTCTGTTAAGAGAGTGAATAAAAAGGGGTTTAAAGATGCTAAGGGGTATCTTAAAGATGTTATAATGTTAATATTAACTTTGTAAAGAAAGTAAATAAAAAAGGGCTTTACAAGTTTAAAGGATCTTAAAACAATATTAATATTTAAAACATAAAGCCCTAATTCTGATTATTATAATTATTGCTTTATACTTTTATACTTGTATTAGCCTTAAGAGAAACATATAAATTAAGTTCCTAACTAAGTAACATTAATCTTAAAGACTTGATTTACTAGAAGGTAGACTTAAATACATTAAGAAATGAATTAGGATATAGGTATTAGGATAGGTATTAGGATAGGTATTAGGAAACTGAATCTCTGCATAGTAGTCTATATTAAGACCTACATTTCTAGACCTTATCATAGCCTATTTTCTCGCCGTGCATCGAGTAATTTTTTGGAGAAGAGGAGGATGGAGAGAGGATGCCAAAAAGGTCACTCGATTGTCGTCGGCTTGGCGATAAGGTCCACACACGCACATCCCAAATGATGGCTGTGGTCATGCAAGAGTTGGACTCTCCGGATTAGACCCATACCCATCATCTCCACAGCTCATTCCGCTCCACTTCACTACAGTTTAGTTTTTTTTCTATATATATAATAATAAAGCGGGGATCAGGGGTCACGCACTTCCCACAAAGAAACTAAGCATCAAATTTCCTCTATAGCTCATGAGGAAATACTCTCGATTTTGAGATCAGAAAAAAGGCGCTACTTAGAAATGTAACAAGTTGAAACAATGTAACAATCATCTGAAAGCGTAACACTGTATTAACGAGGAAACGAGCAAACGAGGGGTTACTTGCATAAGTCAGTTCAAAGGTGGTTCTGCGCCATCTATATACTATATACACATATCACCCATCAGCTTAATTACCACACTTGGCTAAATGGGTGGCCGGGTTCAATGTTACAGTCTCCACGTCTCCACGTGAGAGGTTGTCGGATTAAAATAAGTACAAAAGATTAATTGCGCCATGCATTAAATGCACATATTATTTGGGCGTTTTCTGTCGAGTTAATATGGTTCCTAACGAGCTTTTGTCAGCAATTATATTCTTATCAAGATGAAGTACTTGACCTGCTTGGAGTCTAGTTACTAAAAGGGATTATTATAAATTAAATTAAATTATTAGAGGAGTTATATTCAAAAGTTGATCTATTAAAAACTTTCGCAGAAATCCAGCTGGAAATGTGCAGTTTGGAGAAGCTTTAAAAGTTTCTGGGAGTTCTTTAAGAATACAGAAAGGAAATTTGAATATCCATGTGATTCCTGATTTTCTATAATAATATCGATAGATCTCAATCGAATTTGTCGGAAAGTTGCCTTTTTATGTATCGTATTTACAAATGAATATCGAGTTTATCGAAATATACATTTATTGCATATGGAGTATATCGATTTCGGTGCCATTTCTATAAAAATATCTGCAAATGTACATCGAACGTATCGAAATATACCTATCAGATATATCGAACTTATCGAAATTTCCATTATTGTCCACTTCCAGTGGGAGTTTTTTAAGAATAAAGAATGGATCTTTGAATACAAAGTTTGCAATCTTACACTTATCCATGTGATTTCTGATTTTCTATATAATATCAAAAGATGTGCTTCGAATTTGTCGGAAAATTGCCTTTTTGTATATCGTATTTACAAATAAATATGGAAATAATCGAAATATACATTTATTACTTATCGATATCGGTGCACCCTTTCGTATCATTTCTGACTTTCTATAAAAACATCTGCCAAAGTACATCGAACGTATCGAAATATACCTATCAGACATATCGAACTTATTGAACTTATCGATATACCCATTATTATCCCCTTCCAGTGCTGGCAACAGCAACAGCAACACCAGCAACACCAACACCAATGACATCTACAACATCGTCCTCCTGGTCGTGGACATTGTGGTGCTGATCGCCAAGTTCTGGATCGCCATCATCGAGTCCGTGGTCAACCTGTTCCGTCCAGCCCCACTCGAGGAGGTCAACGGCAAGGTGGTCCTGATCACCGGCACCGGTCATGGCATGGGCAAGCAGATGGCCCTGCAGTACGCCAAGCTGGGGGCCACCATCATCTGCTGGGATGTGAACGAGCAGACCAACAACCAGACGGTGAAGGAGATCCAGAAGAGCGGCGGCAAGGCCTACGGCTATGCCTGCAATGTGACCAAGCGCGAGGAGCTGCTGGAACTGGCCCAGAAGGTGCGCAAGGAGCACGGCTTCGTGCACGTGGTGGTGAACAATGCCGGCATCATGCCCTGCCACCCCCTGCTGGAGCACACCGAGAACGAGATCCGCCTGATGTACGACATCAACGTGCTCTCCCACTACTGGATCATCCAGGCCTTCCTGCCCGAGATGGTGGAGCGCAACGAGGGCAGCATTGTGGCCCTGTCCTCCTGCGCCGGACTCTTTGGACTGATCAACCTGGTGCCCTACTGCGGCACCAAGTTCGCCGTGCGCGGCTACATGTACGCCCTCACCGAGGAGCTGCGCCACAAGAATCCCCACAATAATGTGAGTAATTCCAGGGATCGGAGTAAGAGTTTCCATATAATCCCCTCATATTCCAGGTCAAGCTCACCACCATCTACCCGTACATGATCGACACGGGTCTGTGCAAGAACCCCCGCTACCGCTTCCCCAACCTGTTCAAGCTCATCGCCCCCGATGTGGCCGCCGCCTCCATCATCGAGGCCCAGCGCCAGGGTCTGGAGGAGGCCGCGATCCCGCGCCACTTTGTGGCCCTGGAGAAGGTCGGTCGCCTGGTGCCGCGCAAGGCGATGCGTCTGGTCAACGACTTCATCGACACGGGCGTCGACACCGACAAGAACTAGACTCCGAGGAGGACTCCCAGTTCCAGGCTTGGATAGGTCATAGAGCTTTAACAATGTTTTTTTTTTATGCAACCACCACTACTTCTAGCGCTACTCCTAACAATTAGTGTCTCCTTTTAATTGCTGTGCGAGTGCAGCTAATTGCCGTACGAAAAGCGAGCTTAGCCAGCCCATTTAGCTGTTAGAAAGGTTGTTACTTAATTAAAGGCGAGCGTTGTCGGGCTAATTGTTTATGTTTTTTTTTTTTTTCGTTTTTACTATTTGTATTTGTCGTAATAAAAGTCTCCAAAGAGTACTCCATAAAGTGATAAAGTGTGTTTCACTCGGCCCCAGGCTGATCCCTGGTAGTTAAGTGGGTGAGCATTTGTGTTTTAATATTTTTCATATTTTCAAGGGGTTGAGGTAATGTTTAATATATATTTTAGTATTTTGAAGGTGTTGAGGTAATATTTAATATATGTTTGTTTATTAAACCAGTGAGGGTTATGTGGATTTCAAGGTTTGAGCCAAATTCCGAGTTAACTCCTTGAAGTACAGTTTAAGCTCGATGGATATTAGGGATGTTATCGATATCGGACTATCGATGTGCCATTTTCTGACAGGCTCACCTCTAGCTCTACCAACAAAGTACAGTTACTCTAAAGAGTGGCGCCCAAAAGAGGCTAAGGGAAAAGCCAGCATTATAAGGATAAAACTTAAGTAATCTTCTAATTGGATTGGATATTGTTTGGGCCGGATTCCGAGTTAACTCCTTGAAGTACAGCTTAAGCTCAATAGATAATAGGGATGTTATTGATAATTTGTTAACACTTTCGGACTATCGATGGGCCATTTTCTGACATGCTCACCCCTAACTCATAAAGAGGCAAAGCCTGATTTATAAGGATAACTTAGGTAATCTTCTTATTAAATTGGAGATTTGTGTGGATCCCCCAATGACTATGCCGACTAAGCTAGAGCTTTGGGAGGAGGAGAATCCAAATCAAGTTCTAGAGTTCGTTTGGAGACACGATAGTTAGATCGATAATTAATCGTTAATTTTGTCTGAATTTTAATCAGGTCTCTGGGTAAATATTCCCAAAAGAGGCTGTGGGAAAAGGCTGAAATATAAAGATAACATAAATAAACTTATTAGATTGGAAATTCGTTTGAATCCCGCAATGTTTCCACAGTTCGATAGGAAACCCGATAGGCAAAGCGATAGACAAGCCGCGTAATTAATCGTTAATTTTGTCTGAATTTTAATTAGTTTTCTAATAAATATTAATTTAATGATTTAATGTTGACCTTCTGCCCTGTCGAGACTGATCCTATCCCTAAGATTGCTGCGAGGCCTGTGAGTGTCTGCGGTCCCCTGAAAACCTTGCGCTGGAGAGGCTCTTAGTATCATGCGACGCCCTCGGCATATGGACCTGCGGCTTGGGACGGGCGACAGCCTCTGCCTCCTTCCGGAAGAAGGCATCGCTGGGGTCCTCCTCCTCGAAGACGGTGCGCTCCATGATCAGCTGGCGCTTGGAGCGCTTCCGCTCCACGTTGAGCAGGGCGGCCTGGAAGTCGCTGATGGCCGATCGGAACTGGTCGTCGCCCTCGATCATCAGCACAAACTGGTCGGGATTGTCGGGATCCAGCTCAAGAACGGGTGGACCCTCCTCCTGCTTACGCAGCCGATCCTCCTCGGCCATCAGCAGGGTGCGTCGCTTCAGCTTCATCTCCTCGACGCGCGCCTCCAGGATCTTGCTGCGCGAGATCTCGCGCTCGAACATCTGCCAGGATTAATAGGAGTTAGAAGGATAAGGAGTATTAAGATGGAGGACATACGGCTGCAATGAGCGCCTTCTCCTTGCCGGTGGCCGTGCGCAGGGACTCGTCCAGGGTGAGAATCTGAGTGTCGCCGTTCTGCAGGGCGATGGCCAGCAGGTCGCCGTCCGGCCGAAAGACCACACTCTTGATGGGCACCTTGAAGTCAATGGAGAGGATGGGCAGGCGCTGGTGCAGCAGCAGATCCCAGAAGTCCACAACGCCCTTGATGTCCCCGGTGACGAACAGGGAGCAGCGCCCTGTGCTCCAGGCGCCGCACATGATCTGGTTACGCTTGCGGAAGTACATGGTGCTCGGCCCGTCCTTGGCCTCCTCCGACCAGATGCGCGCCCGCCAGTCCCCGGTGACGAGGAAGTTCTTGACGAAGAACGGATTCCGGTTGATGCTGCGTATGGGGCCGGCGAAGAGGGGATAGTGGGCGATGAGCGCCTCCGAGGGATTCATGCCCTTGCGGCTGCCCACAAAGACGTGGCCCATGTCGCTGCAGATGATAAAGCGCACCGGGATGGTGTACTCGAACTCCAGCACCGTGACACCGTGCGAATCCATCTTCACCTGCGGCTCCCTCGGCTCCGGCTCGAGGAGTAGCTCCTGGAGCGGCATCTTCAGGTCCCGCGTGTCCCAGTACTTGATGGAGCCGTCCAGGGAGCCCGAGTAGAACTCCGTGTTGGACTTGGAGTGCACCCAGCACAGGGCAGAGGTGGCCTCCCTGTGGGACACCTCCAGCGGGCAGGTGCGCACCGGCAGCCCGCCCTTGAAGGTGTCCCACAGGCAGACCTGCCCCAGTGCCGTGCCCCCGACCATGTTGGCCTCGTCCTTGGGACAGATCTTGGCCAGCTCCACGGACTCGTGGCAGTCGTAGTAGATGCGCGGCTTCAGCGGATTCTTCACGTCCCACACATAGAAGCCGTTCTGCTGGCCAATGGGCTCCTCGGTGAGCAGGCGCAGCCGCTCCTTGCGCCGGTTGCCCGGTCCCAGCGGCAGCGGATGGTTGGTGAACTGCGCCATGAACTGGCGGTCATTGTTGGGCATCCAATCGATGGAGGTCATGGGACGCGCGGGCAGCCACAGGTCGTGGAAGACGTTCGAGATGCGGGCCTGGAACGGCATCTTGAGGTCGTGGCCCAGCTCCCGCGGCATGTCCGCGAAGAAGTCCTGGTAGATGTTCAGCGCATTGTTCTGCTCGGCCACGCCCATCACCTTGCGGATCATGTCCAGCACCTGCTCGCCCCAGCTGTCGTCGCGCTCCACCTTCTTGCGGTGCCGCTGCGTCTGCTCCTCGTCCAGCGAGTTCACCTCCTTGGGCCACCCGCCCTCGTAGTGGTACAGCCCCCGCTGGTCCAGCGTCACGTTCTCCGTCTCCATCACGCTCAGCGCCGTCTGGTTGCTCAGCTGGGTGCCGTGCTCCGCCGGGTTGCGCAGGATGTACCGCAGCCGCTGCTTCCCACTCGGATGGATGCTGACCATCAGCTCGTTGCGGTCCTGGAACAGGCATTGCTGCCCGAAGCGTCGCCGCTCGCGGGTGTACACGAACTGGTTGGAGTACATGGTCCTCCCTCTTTGTTTGGTGTTGGTTTCTTTGGTTTATGTCGGTAACTGTATGTGGTGGGTGTGGTCCGTGTGGGTTTGGTTTCTATGGGATGTGGCAATGGCAGTCCATCCGTCTGACATTGTTTCCCTTTGTTTAACTTTTTAAATTTACATTCTGTCAACGCAAAAGTAACGGAAAAAGCTTGAAGTCGCACTATATCGATAGTTATTGACACTTAACTAGAGGTGAGCCAAGGCTGGACACTCATCGGGTCTGGTCTTAGGCCAAAACTACGTCCGCATCTTGGGTTTCAGGCACCAGGCGCGCAGAAAGCAGCAGTAGGCCGATTATCCCTGTGCTAACATATATTATTACAGTTTATAACAGCGTGGCGCACGACCACCAGTGCTGGAAAATTGTAAATTCATAGCTAAGTCTAGCTTTTTTAGCGGGAAATAGCCATTTTTTTATTCATAGCCATTTATTATGCCATGTAAAACAAAAGTTAGCAATTTTTTTTCTCATATCTATCATTCTCATTTCTTGCACACACGCATGGTTGCATTTTAGGATGCTGCGATCCTATTGGTCGTTTTCAAGGAAGCCATTATTGTTTTTAGGAAGTTTCTTTAAGACAGCACATTTTTATAACAGTTTTCAGTAGCGCTCATTGCGGGGCATCGTTGGTCTACTGCTTGCTGCTCGCCTGTTACTCGAAATGGGGAAGTGGGCAATTTGTTCGGTGATTTCATGAGTCTGCGTAATAAAATTGTTGTTGTAGGCGACAACAAGGCCGCTGTCATGAGTTTCCGCAGTACAAATTTACCAACTACATGATTTCAGACACCAGGCGCGCAGAAAGCAGCAGAAGGTCGAATATCCATTTATTATTACAGTTTATAACAGTGTGGCGCACGACCACCAGTGCTGGCAAATTGTAAATGCATAGCTAAATCTAGCTTTTTTAGCGGGAAATAGCCATTTTCTTAATCATAGCCATTTATTATGCTATGTAAAACAAAAGTTAGCTATTTTTGTTCTCATATCTATCATTCTTATTTCTTGCACACACGCAGGGTTGCATTTTGGGATGCCGCGATCCTATTGGTCGTTTAACCAAAAGGAAGCCATCATTGTTTTCAAAAACCGTTAGCTTAAGGCAGCACATTTGTATAACAGCCAGCTTTGTTCTCAGCACATTTTTATAACAGTTTTCATTGCAGCGCATCGTTGGTCTACTGAGTTCTGTTCGCCTGTTACTCGAAATGGGAAAACGAACCATTTGTTCGGCGATTTCATGAGCCTGTGTAATAAAATTGTTGTTGTAGGCGACAATAAGGTCGCAGTCATGAGTTTCCGCAGTACAAATTTATCAATTCCATGACTTCAGACACCAGGCGCGCAGAATGCGGCAGCAGGCCGATTATCCATTTATTATTACAGTTTATAAAAGCGTGGCGCAGGGCCAACAGTGCTGGTAAATTGTAAGCTTAAAGCTAAATCTAGCTTTTTTTTAGCGGGAAATAGCCATTTTTTATTGATAGCCATTTATTATGCCATGTAAAACAAAAGTTAGCTATTTTTTTTCTCATATCTATCATTATCAATTCTTGCACACACGCAGGGTTGCATTTTGGGATGCCGCGATCCTATTGGTCGTTTAACCAAAAGGAAGCCATCATCGTTATAACAGTTACTTTAAGACAGCACATTTTTATAACAGTTTCCAGCAACGATCATTGCAGCGCATCGTTGGTCTACTGCTTGCTGCTCGCCTGCTACTCGAAATGGGGAAGCGGGCAATTTGTTCGGTAATTTCATGAGCCTGAGAAATAAAAACGTTGTTGTAGGCAACAACAAGGTCGCAGTCATGAGTTTCCGCAGTACAAATTTGCCAAGTACATGATTTCAGACACCAGGCGCACAGAAGGCAGCAGCAGGCCGATTATCCATTTATTATTACAGTTTATAACAGCGTGGCGCACGGCCAACAGTGCTGGCAAATTGTAAATGCATAGCTAAATCTAGCTTTTTTCAGCGGGAAATAGCCATTTTTTTAATCATAGCCATTTGTTATGCTATGTAAAACAAAAGTTAGCTATTTTTTTCATATATCGAGCCCAACGCAATTCAAATGTATTTCTAACAGTAACTGGAACGTTCTCCCTCTAACTACGCTATCCGCTATCGTTGCTCTGCCGCTTGATGTGCGCCTGTTACTTGAAATGGGAGAGCACCCAATTCGGTCGCCAATTTCGTGAAATTTTAAGTTAAAAATGTTGTTAATGAGTTAATTGAATAGAAAATAAACTGTTGTATTGGAAATTAAGTTAATAATTGGTATTAATTATTATTTATGTATGTATAAACATCGATCATTCGATGTAGGACTTGCGATTGTCTCCGTCGGCAGAGAAGGACACACCGCCAACGCCGAGTAGTGATAAGAAAATGACAACGGCAGTCCAAGAAGAGATTTTCATTCTCTCCAGGAGACGGAAAAAGATGACGTATCATACAAGGACTTATTGGAACCAAAGCCTAATTATGAAACTAAAATAAATAAAATAAAATAAAATAAAACAACAAAAATACCTGCAAAATGCCGTTCAAATAAAGACCATGGCTAAATTAATATTCATAACGATTTGAAAATAAAATTAAAAATAAGAACAGTGTGGCACTGGGAGAAAATGAAGAAAGCCGATAAGGCCGCGAAGGATAACCCGCTCGATGATGGTGAACATAATGCACCTGGCAAACGCCTTCCAGCGGAAAGCAATGTTCATATAATCAAAGCCTTAATGTCCAACTAAAGGCCATGTCTAAATTAATATTCATAACGATTTGAAAATAAAATTAAAAATAAAAGTAGGACTTGCGATTGTCTCCGTAGGCAGAGAAGGACACAACGCCAACGCCCAGTAGTGTCAAGAGAAGGCAACTGTGGTCCAAGAAGACAATGACAAAAAACAAAAATAAGGTAAAGGAAAAATAAAGAAAATAAAATAAAAGGCTTCAAAAAAATATGATGTTGACTGCTAGGCAGGTCAACCCGGAATGAGCCTTGTTGTAGCTTCTCGGCAAGTGGCAAATGGGGCCAGTGTGGCTGCGCTTTCTTCTAACGCGTTTTCGGGACTAGGATTCCATAATTCGGGATTTTAACTCGATAGTTGCCAGTGTTGCCTCTTCGACCTTGAGAGCTTCGACAACCCTGAAAACAAAACAGAGTCGCATAAAATGCAGTTACTTTGGCCGAAACTCAGTCTGGCAAATAGATTTTATGCCCGCCTCCTTGGCTGCACTCGCAGAAATACTCTCTTGGTAAAAACCAAATCTATTGTGTTGCCCCATTTGCTGCAGCAGCTCCTGAAGCAGCGTTAGAGGTGCATAATACCGATGTCGATATATATTCCCTGTACAAAAACCTGCACAGAGCTTGATTCTGTGAAACAAAACTAAACAAATATGTGAAATATTATTCGAAAGGAATGCGGAATAATTCTGAGTGCCAGGACAAAGTTACGGATGTACCATTCAGCTCCAGAATACTCTGAAATACGCGGATCCGGTTCAAGTTGGACTTAGCGACAATACCATACACTTGTATACCGTATCTCCGATTCGGGACAAGGATGGTCTTGTAGATCCTAGCTTTGTTGGTCAGGCGGTTGGCTTTTAGCAGCCATTACAAGATTAAATTGCATTAGAAAATGTATATAATCAGTTCTTAAGTTAAGTTTTAAAATATGTAAAATTATTCCCAAAGTATTCCCCTTTTATCGAAAAATTAAAGCTACAAGTATTCATAGCTCAGCCAAAACAGCCTTTATTTCAACTCGGAAACCAGTTTTATGTTAGTTTTTAGTAAATAAATAAGTCTGCATACTGCGTTTACAAATTTAAAAAAATTAATTTTTTTTTTCCAATTTTTGACAATTTTAATGATGAAATTATGAAATTTTCAAAAATAGATCAAATTCTTTTTTCGATATTTTTCAATATTTTGGTTTTAAAAGTTTAACATTTGAATTACGAATCGGAAAAGACACGGCTTTTGGCTATAACTTCCTTTTTGGCTATAAGAGGCTCTTAAGAAGACCGCAAAAATGTATTTCGAACAATTTCATAATTTTATTGAAAAACTAAAACTACAAATAATCATAGCTCAGCCAAAACAGCCTTAATTTCAACTCGGTAAGCAGTTTTATGTTAGTTGTTAGTAAATAAATAAGTCTGCATACTGCGTTTACAAATTAAAAAAAATTAATTTTTTGTCCATTTTTGACAATTTTAATGATGTAACCCCTTATGAAATTTTCAAAAATCGATCAAAATTTTTTTTCTGATATTTTTCAATATTTTGGTTTTAAATGTTTAAAATTTGAATGACGAATCGGAAAATACACGGCTTTTGGCTATCACTCCTGTTTTGGCCATTAGAGGCTCTTGAGAAGACCGCAAACTTGCACATTTTTGGGTTAAAATGAATTTTGAAAAATTGCATAATTTTATGGACAAATTAAAGCAAAAAATAATCATAGCTTAGCCTTAATTTCAACTAGGAAAGCAGTTGTATGTAAGTTTTTAGTAAATAAATAAATAAATTTTAATTGCGCCTCGGGAAATGTATGACTCTTGGCTTTTTGGCTATAAGATGACCTCAGGAAGACCTCAAATATGCCAAATATTCTAGGGACCTTAAGTCTATGTTTATCGGTACGTATGATCCATATACGATCCATACATGATCCGCATATGATCCACGCCATCCTCACCACCCACAATTCCGCGTACGTGGGCTGCTATATATATTTCTGGCCTAGGCAACACTAAGTGTTGTTAGGTGGAATCTGACATTTCCATTGAAAAGTTCGACATTTTTAAGCATAAACGTACTCAGAACGGTTTGACGTACGACTATCATTTGTGTTGTTTACAGTTACTTAAAAAAATCAATTTCGCAAAAAAATGGAATTAACTCGTGAACATTTTCGTGCGATCATTTTTCACAACTTTCGGCGTGGATTATCACGACAAGAGTGCAGCGATGAACTTAAATCTTTGTATGACTATGAAGCACCATCCTATAGCATTGTGAGAAACTGGTACAACGAATTCAATCGTGGCCGACGCTCCCTCAAAGACGAATTCCGCGAAGGTCGTCCAAAAACAGCCGTTGTGCCAGAAAACATCGATGGCGTAC
>VNKF01004450.1:0-41294 GCA_008044355.1 Drosophila lacteicornis
GCCTGAAGTCTTCGGTGAAATTCGAAAAACGAACAAGGGAAGACGAATCATTGTGCACCATGACAATGCGAGCTCTCACACATCGGCTCAAACCAGCGCCTTTTTGACTGGCCAAAACGTCGAATTGATGGGTCATCCGCCGTACAGTCATGACTTGGCACCAAATGACTTCTTTTTATTCCCTCACATCAAGAAGAAAATGCGTGGTCAACGATTTTCGTCGCCAGAAGATGCTGTTGAAGCATTCAAAAACCATGTTTTTGAGGTGTGTCAATCAGAGTGGAAAAAGTGCTTCGAAAATTGGTTTGAGCGCATGCAAAAGTGTGTAAATCTTGATGGAGAATATTTTGAAAAACAATAAAACTATTTTCCTTAATAAATATTCGTATTTTCATTATTAGGCCAGAAATATATGTAGCAGCCCACGTATAATGAAATAGATACAATTTCACTTTACATATTAAATTACAGAAGAAATGTTAAACAATGTATGTGTTTTCTAAACTCATAAAATAGTCAATATGACCTCCATCAAATTCAGGCAAATTTTTATTTTTATTGAGAACAATTCATTCTTGATAACAAGAAGACTTCTGATTAAATTCTAATTAATTACTAATTCTCAAAAAACTGTTCTTAATATGAGAATTCTTTTTCTCGTTTCTGTTATTTTTGTAATTGGCCTGCTGTTGAGAATAAAAATACCGAAATCGAGAAACTTTAAAAGGGCATAGAATGTGTTTACTTTTAGATCCAAAATCTATTATCTCAAAATTCTTATTTTGCGATATCTTGCAGAATCTTAATTATAGGAAAATATCAGTTAACTTAATACGGAAAATAAGTAATGACAGGTTATCAGGGCTGAGCTCAGAAAGTATGTATAAGGGTTTCGAAAACCACTTTAAAATGCGTCCGAAAGTATGCAATAAAATGTTTGAGGCAAGCAAATTGGCTTTGAAATGTTTAAGGGATTTTAAAACGCTAGTGATTTAATTAGAACTCTCGTATATAGTAAACTCCAATCCGTTACTAACCTGGCGGCAACAGGTGTGAGGAGCCACAGGTAACTCCCGCTGACGTGCTCGGCGCCCGTGCTCCGGATTCTACTCTGTGGATCCGTGACGCCACCAACGCCCGTGGCCAGACGATGTTGCTGCTGCTGCAGCTGCTGTCGCTGGACATGTTGCTGCTGGCGTTGCTGCTGTTGCTGCTGCTGCTGCTGCTGCTGCTGCTGCTGTTGATGCTGCAGCTCGTTGGCTGCCTTCTGGTGACTTAAGGCGGCCACCTGTCGCTGCTGCTGCTGCTGCTGCTGTCGCCGGTGGTTGCTGTTGCTCCTGTTGCTGTTAACGTTGCCGTTGTGACTGCCCATGTTGCTAATGTTGTTGAGGTGCAGCTCACTGAAGCTGCCAGACATGGTGGCGAATCCAGTGGCCGGAATGCTGCCGGAGACGGTATTGATCACGCCCGTTTGCTGATGTTGCTCCGGGGCGAATCGCTGGCCGCGCGGCAATGTTGCATACGGCGAGTGTTGCTGCTGCTGCTGCTGCTGATGTTGGTGTTGCAGCTGGAGCTGCTGCGAGGGATGACTGTGCTCAATGGAAGCGCTGGTGGTCAGCTGGTGCATCGCAAGCGGCGGCGGTGGCGGCGGCAGCGGCTGTTGCTCCATGGTGTTGCTGGCGTGCTGCTGCTGTTGCTGCTGCTGTTGCTGCTGCGTGTTGCAGTTGCTGGCATTCTTTGCTGGCTTGTAGACATTGCTGTAGGGATTCTCGCTGTTGATGCTGTGTGTGGAGGCCACACGGAACACATTGGGCACCGACGGATGGTCCCTCATCCTAAATGCAATTCACACTCTCACTTCTCACTGACAAAAATATTTTATAAAGTCTAAAACAACACAAAAAAATAATAAAAAATTATCTGTAACTTCAACACTTTGAAAGCGCGCCAAAAAGAAAAGTTCGTATTTGCTGGCACGTCCGCTGCGCTGAAGAACTTTCACTCGACTAACAGAAAGTTTGGTCCTGGCCAAAGAACTCGGCCATGTAAAACGAATCGAAACGAGCAGGGCGACGGGCCTTCGGCTGCTGATGCTGCTGCTGCCGCCTCTCGGTGGCGATTATAAAACACATCAGCCATATATATTATCCCTGCTTTGATGGTCTCCAACTCCATCAGCAGTCCTCGACTCGTCCTCTTCTTTTCAGCCCAAAAAGATAGTGGATATGACCAATGGAAAATGAACTTTTACAAGTGCACAGGCACAAAAAAACACAAAGCCCCGCATTGTGGCTTCTAGTGCGTTCCTTTACCATTTATTTAACCCCCATAAATAATTCTAGTTCTTCTGGAAATGAGTATGGAAATAGCAAACATCGACGAATGCCCAAAAAAAGAATATGCATATTTGCACTGTAATTAAAATTGTGCAATTTATTCATTTTTTTGCTCAATTTATTTATTTTTGTTTGACATTTCTGTTTTCTGTAAGGTGAAACTAGTGAAAAGTGCTACAGAAATAACTATCATTTTGAAATCACTTAAAAATGCGTCTAAAACTATACTACGAAATATGTTATCAAAAAGAAATTTTTCTTGGTGCTTAAAATATTCGATTGCATACTTTTAGACGTATTCAAAAGTAATTTCAAAACCCTAATCATATTTGGCACTCCAGTATAATTGTTATTACGGTGACACAGAAATCGCTGAAATGATATTAAACCAGTGTGACCAGGCACTTTCAAGAAATGAATTTAATTACAATGCTTACAGCAAAAAATAGAACAAAGGGGTAAATGAGAGAAAAAATAGCTTAAATTGTTTATAATAATGCATAAAACAAAGGGCTTTGCCTAAAGAATAGCTGTTTAAATCTGAAAAATGCTAGATTGAGTCACAAAATTATAATGTGACCGTACAATTTCGTTGTTCATACTTTGCGTGGGCAGAGAAATTTGCTGACTCGCAAGTCAGAGTTGTGGGCACCCCTGTTTTAAATCCATTAACTCCCTGTCATAACTGGTGACCATATATTAGGATAGATCTAAAAAAAATTCAATTGGGATGATCTTTTTAAATCAAATATATGGTCTTACTAAATATCCATGAACAATTTTAATGGGAAATCAAAGCTTTCTCTCTGTGCGGCCCAATGGCAACTAACAACCAGCAGACGTTTGCAACTTCCGTTGTTAGCTAAAAGTGACTTCCGGTCGCTAGGGGATATAACCGTAAATCTGTATGCGTGCACAGGCATGTGCATACATATGTACAGAGGTAAGTATGTATTCCTGTTGTTGTTGTTGCTGCTGCTGCTGCTGCACTTGGCTGCAAATCTAAGCACTTATTGCAGCCCCATTCGTGTCTGCCCCATCTCCGTCTCCGTCTCCATCTCCGACTTCCACCACCTGGGCCGGTGCAACTCTCGTTTATTTAATTGAATTCCCACATGTGATTGGGCCAAGTTCGTGCCATGATTGTGCCACATTAAAGGGATCCGAGAGTGCCCCGAAAATCACCTGTCCGCCAGCCACCCACAGCCCACTGGCGCGCACTCACTTTTGGCTCGAAGCACCTTGTTAAGTGCACTGCTGAGCTGGCCGAAGTGAGTGGAGCGAAAGTGTGGAAATGTTTGGCATAAGCCCAAAAGCAGAGTTCAGAACAAAAGCTAAAGGTAAAGCGGCAAAGGGCACACCGAAAAAAAAAAAAAAACAAATCGATTTCTAATCTAAAATTATAAAGAAGAAAATCCTATAAAAGGCACTAACGTTTTGAAATCACTTACAAATGGTGTCTAAAACCATGCTACAAAATTTGCACAAAGTTTATTGCCGCATACATTTTATTGCATACTTTGAGACGCCTTTTAAACTCTTCTTAGATTTCAAATCAATTGAAGAAAGGATAAAAAAACCTGGATTTAAAACTTTAAAACATATTTCCCCTTATTATATCCTTATTTCCAAGACGTAACATTTTGAAGCATACTTATGGGCACCATTTAAATTGATTTAAAATCGAAATCAATTAAAAAAGAACCCCAAAGTTTGCATTGAAGCATATTTAATTTCCTTATTTTTCAAAGAAGTAAGATTTTCTATCATATTTCTGGGCTCCATTTAAATTGATTTAAAATCGATCGCTATTCTGAGGTAATACTTATTTTGCCAAGTGCAGGATTGAGTGCATATGGGAGCCCCTAGTAATCATCTGGTGAATAGAAAACAAAAGCTGCAGATTATTGCAAGCCAAGGCCGTGCGTGGTGTTCTGTAGAAAATGTAAGTATAAAAGGGCAGCCTTCCTTCCAGAGGCTTCAGTAAGGGAGATAGACATAACATATATAAATAGCAAGGCTGAGATTTGAATGCAAAGAGAACCGAAAACAAACTGGAATTTCCTATGAAAAAATGTATGAAAAATGTTTCAAAAGAGCTGCACTAATCAAAATTAATGAGTTAAACATAACATAACGCTTACTCATACAAATATTTACAAACACCCAAAAAAACAAATGAAATCCTTAATAAATCTCCTTCAAAACCCTTAAATATCTATTATAATTTATCCATTTCCTGTTTAATAAATTGATTTCTTTGCTACATTTACCAAAGGTTCTTTTGTTTAATGAGCAATCTAATTAATTTGAATCCTTTTTAAATATCATGTCTGGCAGCAAACAGCAAAACTTCTTACACATACTTAATGTACCAAAAAAAAAAAACAAAATAAATCCTGTTCAACGTTGGCCTTTAATTTGCCATGGAACTAAGCTTCCTTTTCCAGCCTTTTAATTTCAGGATTTAAATACATAGAGAAGAGTTTACAACTTTTGCAAAAAGTTTTCATCTAAATACGCTGCAAATGTTGGCAACACTTTTTCGTTTTCGCTTTCTTTTATTTTTAGTTTTTATTTTTATTCTCAACCGAAAGGGCAAAAGAGAGAGCTAACAAAAATATTGTATTTTTTGTGTTTGTTTTGTGCCCTTTGGCAGTTTACTTTGCCTCCTTTTCTAGTTGATTTTTTAGTGTTTTTACATATTTTTTGTTATTTTGTTGCAACCAACAACCAAACTGTCAAATGTTTGCAGACGCATCCTGTGTGTGCCTGCGCACGGATTTTAAAGAGATCCTGCAAGGGCATGTAGTCAATTTTATTCAGTTGGTGTCATGGTTGATGGAGATATAGAATTAATATATTCTTTAGAGGGTCAAAAATCACTTTTTACTGCATATAATCCCCCTATAATTAGTGGCAAAAAACAGGGAAAATAAATTATTTTAAACTGGCTGCTGTTGCTAGTTGCACTATGATCTTTTATTTATTGTCTCGCTTAGTGGTGCAAGTTGCGAAGCTCGGTTTCTCAAAGTTTTGCCTCCATTTGTGGCCATCCTTTGTCATTTGACAGAAAGACAGAAGTTGGATCCCCCGAATTCTAGAGGCAGAACTTTGGCCACTTCAATATTAACTTTCACAACAAGATGGGTTTTTATTTCGCTCAAGACGTAAGTTTATACACTTTAAAAGCAAACATTTGAAACGATATTAATAATATTTACATATTATATTTATACATCCACAAGTTAAATCATATTTTTGACAATATTAAATCGTAACTGTGAGTTCCTTGTTATTATATAAACTTTTTGTGATATTTGATTTTATGGTTCTTAATATGTATAATCTGAAACATTGTGTATTAAAGGGTGTCTTAAAGATAAAGATCTTAAATAATAATACTCTTTCTGTATATTGAAGCTCTAAAGTTACTTGCTTTGTTTTATCATTTTCTGATACTCAGTTAGCTTTCGTTTAAACGAAATTAATTAATTTTACCGAGGTTTAGTTTATTTTTAATTTAATTACTAGCTTTAATGGTCCTATATTGTTTAGGAACATTATTTCCCGCTACCTAAACTAAGTATATATATATTTCATATGCACTGAGGGAAAAAACCATTCTCAATATAGGTATGTTTCTTCTCAAAAGCAGACCAAGCACAAAAACAGTATGGTTTTTTGAGAATAATAAGTATTGTTGATTTAAGAATAAGTTTTCTTATTTTCGAATCGTTCGAATCGTTCTTTGAGCTCTCCAGTCCAGCACTCTACCAAATGCTCCACTCAGGCAAATCTAAATATAAATCTCAAAATTAAGAGTAACTTCTTCTCGATTTCAAGTTCGCTTCTTCTCGAAAAAACAAAATCCATTTTAAGAATGCCTCTTCGAGATAAAGTGGAAAGAAATGTTCTTTAATAAAATCGTTCTCATTTATTCTGGGTGATGAGTTCCAATATTTGTTCTGTCTGCATATTTTTGCGCCTTAAAGTTCGGCGCTGCTTTTGGTTGACAATTTTCGGACACTTTGTGAGGAGGTCCCTGCTATTTAAGTTGAGTTCCCTGGGACTACATAGTTGCTGCGGGTTGCGGGTGTCAAAATATTGATTAAATGCACAAAACCCAAAGCCAATGAACGCTCGGAATTCTAGCACGTTGACACACATAGACCGCAGGGACAGATTTGTTGCTGTTGTGTGTTGACTGATTAGCGCCTTTGCCGTTGATGCGATGTTGCTGCCGTTCAGGTTGCTGTTGCCTGTTAATGTTGTTGCTGTTAATGTTGTTGCTGCTGCTGCTGTGGAAATTGATGAGCAATTAAGGTTATTGACCAAACCGCTTGGCGAGAGGGTTGCTGGATTGGCGGTGGACTTAGAGGTGGCATAACACTGGAAGGGGGTGGCACGCTTCGCTGCCTTCCCGACTGACCCAATCACATAGATATATACATGTAGAGCTTTATATAAAGCAGTGAGCGAAATACCAGCCTAATCCTCTCAGTGGCACACCTGTCAAGAAAGTACATAGAGTCTCCTGAACCACACAGGTAACTCGGAATAAATTAAAACAAAAATTTTAGTCGTTAAAAAATAATGCATTTTTAAATTAAATGTGTAGTTAAAATACAAAAATAAAAAAAAGTATAGCCAATACTCGAACCATGGTTTCAGATGCGACTAGGATGAGTGTGTATGCGAGCGAGATAGAAGATTAGAACTTTATTGCCTACAGTTTCATTGATTTTCATCCAAATTTTCCCAAATTTTCAGCGTTTAATTTTGATACTTCTATCATTGAGTTAAAGGATAAATATTTATTATTATTACTATTACAGAAAGTAGACTTGAAATATATATCATAAATATTAAATATAAAGCGGTATAAATTAAACTTAATTAATTTTCTTTTTAATTTAGTTCTTTCCTAGAATATCCCCTTTATGCGCTCGATATTTTATTACCTTGACAATTACCTTTTTGCGCTCAGTGTCCACATAGACGCTGAGGCATCGAAGGGACAACAATGCCGGCAGCCAGCCAAGGAGGAGCTGGAGCCATAACCAGACCACTTGCTCATCCTGCGCCGGATGAGAGGAGGAGCGTCAAACGGAAACGAAAGCAATTGACTGAGTGAGTGACAGGTCCACCTCCATCCCCGGCCACTCACCGTCACACCCACTCCTCCACCCGCTGATTAACATTAACTGATTTAAGGTGAACGACTAACCTGGATTTGCCGCAGCAAACTCCAGGTGGCAACTTCAGGCGTAAGTGGAGCGGAAGCGGATTACGGATTACGGATTGCGGATTACGGGTTACGGAATGCGGATTACGGCATACGAAATGCGGCAAACAAACGAAATGAGCAAAGCAGCCTGCAATTAATTTTGAATATGGACCGCAAAATCTGAGCCGGTGCCGGTGCATAAATTAAGTCAACAAAATTGAACTTTTAATTATCCACACAATTCAATAAAGGTTGCTGATGAAATAAAATATGAAAAAAGGCAGAGCAAAGAAAGCTGTTAATATCCAGCCCGACTTCATTCATCATTTATGCTTTTTAATAAATGGGTATTAAGGGATTTTGCGGGACTTTATTATATCCGGTACCCTTGGGGGTAGAACGGTATTATAACTTAGTGGCAACTGAGCATGTATGTAACAAGCGGATGGCGCCATATGAACTATATATGTACATATATTCTTAATCAGCATCACCAGCCGAATCGATTTAGCCATGTCCGCCTGGTTGTCAGATCTCAGAGACTATAAGAGCTACCAAATTTGTCCACAACATTCTCAACTGTTGCACGCAAATCAAGTTTGTTTCAAACCAATATTGCAACTAATAGATATAAAACAAATACATTTCTGCGGACGTGCTCTTAATATTTCAATAAAATCGATGATAAACATGGAATTTGTTTAACAATAAAGTATCTGTGTATGCTTTTTCTTCTGTAACATCTACAATTAAGTGGGCAGCCCCAATGGATGTTTCTTAACAAATTTCTAGCAACATTTGTATTTTTTTTGTGTTGCTCAACATGTTTCTAGCAACATTTGTCTTCATTTGTCTTTATTTGTCAACATTTTCTTTTTTCCATGTCCATGTTTCTTTTAATTTCATCCGTAATGCTTTGGGTACCGGGTATCTCACAGTCGTTACACATTCGACTGTAGCTTTCCCACTTCTTTTTTAAAATGACGCTAAAAATATACTTTGATGTTAAATATGAGCTCAAAGTGCTTCCCATGTTACTTATTTTACATTCAAATATAGTCCAGTTTTTGTTTTGGGAAATGTTTTTTTGTTGCCCCATTTTGATGTCTGCCAACAGGAATTCAACGGCGTGTTTGAGCGCCCCCCATATGGTCACGTGACCAGGCGACGGGTTAAAAATAAAAATACACCGCGTCCGCACAACTGGAGTATTGTGTAACGTAACCGTACACCTGTACGTGGGGCTGATGAGCGGACCCAGGGGTACACAGATAAGCAGGTACCGAGACACAGACCAGTGCACAGGGCGCAAACGGAGCTTTGAAGTCTCGCATAGTTAATTAACTCGATGGCCCGCCTAAATGTATGCAACACTTTCGCACGCAGTCTGCAGCTGACTGCTTGCGGCAGGGGCAGGGGTAGGGGCACTGCTTGACGTCGACTGCTTGCAGGGCCAAGCAGGGGCAATGGGCAATCACTATAATTCAATTTTGCAGCTACAAAAATGCTTTAACTTTATTTATTTATGAGCCACCCACACAAAGTTGAAGTGGGCAGGAGATGGACACCACACAATTTGAATATATAAATAACGTGATGAGCCCACCAGCTACACACAAAGAAAATCTTCGAGTTTTTAACACTAAATTGAAGAAATACACAAGTTGGTGGAAATATTTTTGACGAGAGTCCTATGGTCTATTAGTCTATTATTTATATTAAAATCCTCCCTGTATCCCTGATTTGTTTTCTATTTATTTTTTTCATGTTAAAAACAAGTAAGAAAGCTAAGAAAGAAAGCCAATGTTTGCATTTAAATATATTGTTACCTTCTCACTCTTTGTTTTGTAAAAAAAAACCAAAACTGTTTATTTTTTGTAAGTCGTTTATTTTATTTAATTTAGAAATAAAAATTTCAGAATTTCAACCGGGTTGTGTGTAAGCTTTTTTTCATGTGTAGAGAAAATCGCATAAAATATTTAAAAATGTCGCCAGTTTCGCCAACTTTTCGAGAGTTTGGGCCAGTCCTTGGCCTCAAAGTTTAAGCCCGGATCTGTGACCTATTATTTGCATTAAGGAGAAACTAGGCTGAAGTTGGAACTAAGTATTCCGTATACTTATATCTACCTTGATACCTAACTTTGCCTATAGTAAAGAGCATTTTAAATTTTGTATGTGGCCCCTGCAAAAAAGCAACCAAGTATTTATTTCCTTAAATGTATATTCAAAGAGGAAAAATAAGCGTTAAGTTAAATAAACCCGCAAGAAGGTAAAGTTCAAAAACAATTACTATTTTTATATTTTATATTTTTATATATTTATATATGCTCCTATTAAATTATAATTATTAATTTTAATGGTAGCTTTAAATGAAGTATAACGAATTAAAATCAATATTCCTTCTATTTTCCTATTACTTTAAATTGATTTAAAGCAATATTTTACATATTTCATATTTTGGTAATATAAAAATATGATTGAATAAATGTAATTTAGAAAAATATGAAATAAAATATAAAATATAAAATTTTCTTTCATTTTTTGGAGAACACCTGGAACTTACCTCTGAAAATACTTTCCCACTCAATAATACATATTTTATTATAGCACGCCAGTGACTTTCACCTCTGGAAACTTAAAAAATGCGTTTTCAATTCGAAATTAGGTATATTTTATTTCATGTCCAGTCTACTTTACTTTAAACTATGCTCAAAGGTACGAAATACATTGAACTATTTGGTTTTTGATTTGGTTTTTCTCTTGTTCTATGGTAGCTTTGTATATGTTTTTGTTTTAGTTTTTGTTTATGGATTCGTTTTTGTTGTAACTTGAAACTTACAGGAGGCAAGCGTTGGGATCGATAACAATACAATGCAATGCAATTTGAGGGTCAAACTCTGAATATCTGTGGGAAATGAAACCAAATTCCTCCTAAACACATGCAAAATGGTTCAAATGAGCGGGAACAACTTGAAACCTCCATGGTTTTTATTATGGAGGGCGGGCCTTGACCACCCTCATATTCCTCATATGTACATATGTCTGGCAATATTTAATTATCTCTCCGCGGGCTCACCGTTTGCGAAGTTTGGTTATTTAATACCTAGCTAAACATTTAATTGCTCAACAAAATTAATTAGTTTGTGGGGCTTTCATTTTTCCATTCCATATCGTTTTATTAAGTGGATCACCTAACACACACTCAGAGATACAAAAGCAACAATGGTAATAAAATATACAATTTCAAATATTATCAGGTTCTCCTCACATTTGTTTTTTCTTCTTTTTTTATTGCAAACATTTCAACAAACTTCTCTCTGCGTATTTTGTATATCATACTTTTAGGCAAACGAAAAAAATCAATTTACAGGAACTGTAAAATGATTGGAGGTGTAAACGATGTCATCATGGCGGGTAGGGTTTTGTATGATTTACTATATAGGTTTTTGGGTTTTTTGGTTTTATTTGGGTTTCGGCAAAGCAACGAATGTGTGGAATGTTCTCTTGCATTTTTTCTAAACTTTTTTAGCGGGAGTAGCCACAAACATATGTATTTTCCAGTTAACTATATTCATATACAATATACTCATGCACATATTGTACACTCAACGATTTGTTTGATAGTTTTCTAAATATCTCTCTTGATCTCTCTTAACATTTAGGGTAATAAAAAAATACATTTTTCTCCGTTTAATTCCGTTTTTTCTTATTCTTTTCCTTCTAATTCTCATCCTGCGTTGTCATTCGTCTAATCCACAGTTATAGCGTATTACAATTTGCAACTAGATTAAATTTAATTTATATATAGTTTGTATATATTATCATTCTCTGATTTGGGGGCATTCTTCTCTCGCTGCATGGCTTATAAAAATATTTAAATCAAAGTAAATTGGCAAGTCGTATGAGGGGGAAAATAAATTCAAAGTAAAACTCTCATAATTTGGGCTTTAAATATACGTACATTTTGAAAACAAATGAAAAGGCAATTAAAAAATGCATTTTTTGACTTACAAAACTAAGGAGAGAGAGGAATGCCCGCATTTAAATTGTCACTTTCTCTATATATGTATATATAAATAATTCTGTATAACGAATCATGGCTTTTGGTTTCCTCAGATCCATTGTTTTTGTTGTTTCTCTGTTTCTCTGGGGCTTCCGTTTCCGTTTCCTCAGTGTATGGCCTAAAATATACATCTAATAATACTCAAAACACGCAAGTCTAAACAATTCGACGTCGATCTCTCTCAAACGGCCGTCTCATGATCAGTTTCATCGATCCTGCCAAGGCGCCAAGAGTTCGGATCCCCAGCTGAAATATTTAACGACAAGAGAAGAGAAAGGGGAGAAATAAAAATAGGAGACACTTTTAGTTATATAATTCATTTGAAGAAGTAATAGCAAAATTCAATTTAGGGTCTAGTTTCAGGGTAGCAAGAAAAAAAAAAACACACACAAATTTGGCCAAAAATAAAATTGAAGGGAAACCGGCGACCAAATTCAACAACTCGAACTAGGCTTGATTTATAATTATTTTGTTTTTTTTTGCTCTTTACATTTATTCAAGAAAGTGGTTATAACACTGTAAAACGCATGCACAAATCTAAAAGCTTATTGGCAACGAACTTTGCATGGTCACACTACAAAAACTGGTAACACAGACTCAGAGAGGGATAGCTGTATAGACAGAGAAGGAGACAGAAACGAACACGACTAACATACATACTCTGCTAAGCTGCGTTTAGGTTTTTAAACCTTGCAATGGGACTTTTTAAAAAATGTTTAACCAAAATATTAAAATATTTCCTATTCCTATTTATATTTAATTTTGTACAATTTAATATTAGACCGTTTTAAATAATCTTGTAGTTTTTCCTACATAAGGGGGTGCCTCAGAAATCACAAGGGGTTTGAAATCACTTTATAAGGCGTCTAAAAGTATGCAATACAATTTTTGAGGCACCTAATTCAGTGGAAACATGTATTTCTTTTAATAAACACACATATTTTAGCATAATTTTAGACACATTATTAAGTGATTTCGGAACGCTATAGATTTCTGCAGCACGCCCGATAATTTAAGATTTAAGCAGCCATTCAAAGTGATCAAAATTTATGCTTAAATATCGCTAGGTAATGGTATACTTTTTGTAGAGATTACAAATTCACTAGAGATTTTAAATTCAATATATCTTTATATTTTACTTTACGACCTTTCATAGAATATTTTTTGGCAGTGTTCCCTAAATTGAAAGCTATTTAATAGGCGAATTTATGAAATCGTTTAATAAGTTTTATAGAGCAATCGGTCACTCTTAGCTTCGCCTGCGAAACTCGATAGATATATCATTTTTAATGGGGTTTATCCACTTACCGCAGTCGTAGTACTTCGATATCCTGGGCAGTGCTGTTTTGGATGTTGTTGTTGGTTGTTGTTGGTTTGAATTGTAGGTGTTGGTTGTAGTTTTGTTGTAGTTGTTGATTAACGTTTATGATGCGAGTTTGGTTTGGAACGTTTACGTTAGACATACAACAAAATTATAGTCACCGAAAAAATAGAAAATTAAATACATAAATTTTATCACAAATCAAACACATACATACATATAATTGGTAGAACGTAGGATATAGAAGGTGGGGGGGATCGGATCCAGTGTGAAATCAGACACATATATAGTAATGTACATATGTATGAATGTAACACATATATAAGTCCTACACTTTAATTTTCATTTGTAGACTTTACAAGAAACATTTAATATTTCCTTGAAATATGGATTACATAGGGGGGAACGATAAAAGCTAAGATCTGGGACCTACACTATTTGTATTAGCGATTTTTGTAGCACCTTCTGGTACCAAATATTTGATTTTATTTGTTCCTAAATAAAAGCTCCATTCGCCAAAAAGGTTAACTAGTATTTACTGAAATAGGGTGTGTATGTCCTTCTGCATGTTTCTAGTTTAATTTCATTTTTATATCTATAATCCTTTTCAAAACATTGTCTTAAATTGAACTTTCGACAGTGACTCCTATAGCTAAACTTTCAAATGTTTTGAATACTTCTGTCTCTAGGAATATATTTATTTATAACATATTTATTTTTAAATATACATATTTTATTAACTTTACTATATGATGTATGTATATCCTCTGTAAAATAAGTAGCCAAGTGTTGGCTGTTTTAAGTACTAAAATCAAGTAAGATCTGTTAGTAGTGAATTGAATAATTGAATAAATAAGATTAAATAAAATGAGACAAGTTCTTAGGAACAGAATGGCGCTTCTTTTTGACTTTAAGTGTAGTTTTTTAAATCACAAATATATTTTATATTCTTTATTGCCCATAAAAAATAAAATACGTTAAAAAAAATCAATTAATCTATAGGACTAATGGCTAAAACTCATTTCTTAATCGTAAAAAGCCCGACCCTAGCATTTTGTCTGCAATAGTACTGTGAACATTGTGCGAATACTGTCCGTGTGCCGGCAGAGGCTGGGCAAATTCCAAATTTTAGGTTTATAGAATTAAATCTCCAGTTTTTAGGATGATTCCCTAAATAAATAAACTTAAAAAAGGCAAAATATTCCACAATTTCTTGATTTTAAAGCAAAATATTCTAGATTCTTTGAAAATTCTCTCTAAAGCTGCATTTACTTTTTTGGGGCCCATAAATGTCAAGATATATATCTTTCGATAGTATATAGTATACAGTCATTGTCGGCTGCACTTTGTGTGTAAGTTTATGGTCATGCCCAAGTAGTTATTTGTTTACAAAGAGACACCCTGCCTGCCCTGCACAAAAATGTATCTCCCGGCAATTAACACGCGGCAAGCAATTAAAAAACAAATATATGTAGGTGCACAAATAATTTGTTTTTGTTTTTAGTTTTCTCGCTTCGCGCGGCGGCGGCAGACCAAATAATTGCGAATTAAAATAAAAAACAAATCAATGCCATTTGCGCCAAAATAATGCTAATAATGATGTCAAATTGGCTGGGCGCGCGTGCCTCCTAGCACTCCCACTCCCGATCGTTATTGGATGGGATAATCTCAAATGCTTTATCTTCGTATTACATACAGACTCGTATGCGTGTGTTTTCTTTATTAGCTTTCGTTTTTGGCTTGTTTACATTCACATTGATTTCTTTTCGTTTATTACACATTGGTTAAAAGGGGTTATGTACATTCAGATATATCGGATATATGTGTATATTGGTCATAGGTATGTACAAAGACTTAGGCTATATGCTATTGCTTACACTATCCAAATCATTATTCGATCGTTATTAATTCTAATTAGTTTTCACGCTTTCTGTTAGCTCAATTCTGCAAAATAAACAAAAAATCAAGTGCATATAAAGAATAGAAAGAAAGAATAATAATAATAATAGGGTTAAAGTCAAAATATAATCTTTGTAAGGGGGTTTGTGCCAGCACTGTGAATTTCCAATATAAAATCCCAAAGGGTTCCTATTTTGCTCTTAGGAAACTAAAGATAAACCAAAGTAAATTTAATTACAGCAAAAAAAAAAACAATTAAAATTTTTAAGATTAGAATACAATTTAAATAGCAATGTACAATTTATAATCTTTTTAAGCTAACAAACACCAATATCTGGTTGAAATATAAATAAAAATAAACATACGCTGATTCCAGCATTGATAATTTTAATTGTTAATTTTTATTTAAAGAATAAATTAATAATTTCGATTAGTTCCTCTGAATTGTTCCCATTTTTTATACTTCAATAGATTTAATTTGGACTCAAATCATACAAATCATGCTGAATGTTGATTTATATTCAAGTTCAGCTCCAAGTTGTCTAATAATCAATTAATTTTAAAGTCCAAAACCTTGGTTTAAGCCCACTCAAACTCTAACTATAATTCGTGAGCAATCAAGTGTCTTGTTTGACTACAAACTCAATGCACACACAGCCATGATAAGTCAAACAAATGTTTGAGCCGAGCATAAATTTGCAACTTCAATAACTGGTTTCAGCAACTGCAACTAATAATGACTTTTTTGCGCTAACGATACGTTGTTCCCCCTTTGAGATTTTTCGTGTACATTTCCGCTGCGGTGGAAATTTTATGCTTGCCTATGCGAATGATGTGAGTGCGTGGCTGTGAGTGTGAGTGCGAGTGTGAGTGTGGGTTTGTGTTTAACAATAAGCTAAAAAGTTTACATTACAAATTATGGAATCTGATCTGTTTGGGTTGTACAAAGATTGGCTATTAGAGTGATTAGATAAATTATTATTGGTTTGATTAGTGTGTGTGCTAATTGCTATGCTACGTAAGTATGAGAAGACTTTAGAGTTATAATTGCCGAATATTCCATTGGCACATTTTTTGCACACATTTCCACGGCAAATGTACATTATAGACCGACGTGTGAATGCCACAATATAACCAAGCTTATCGATAATTTGCTCCTGTTCTCATCACACTCTTACCTTGCACGTTCGTAATATTATCGATAAGCATGGCATATTCTCCGAGTTTTTATACTAGGAACTATTCTTTCACATTTAATAAGAAATGTGTACATTCGCCCGGAATGTCTAAAAATGTGCCAATGGAATCGGACTGCTCTTTGCGGTAATCGTTGATGTTGTGACTGATGCTCGGTGATTGGTGACTGATGATTGAGAGTTATAGTTGGGATTGGACTGAAGGTTCGATGACTGACTGAGGAGACTCCGTGTGCGTGGGTGCGCGCGTGCAATAGATTTAGTTTCTGGTTTTCTGGGATTTTTGTTCTATTTTCGCTCGTATTTATTGCATAATTTTCAGATTCAGATTGCACTTTGCTCGATGTTGTTGGCGCTGGTTGTGGCTTCTTGGTGTGGTTCTAGTTGTTGCAGTAGTTGTTGTTGTTGTTGTTTGTACGTGCGACCAAGTAAAGGAACATGCTCTTCTAAAATTAGAGTTTTTTTTCGTTTTTTTTTTTTTTTTTGCGTTTAAAAAAGGTAAACAGAACGGAAAAAGTAAAAAGAAAAAATCACAAAATGCACATAACAGAAAATAATCGCAAATATATATATATTTAAAACTATAATACGGGGTTAAGTGAAGTGAGGTTAGGTTTTCGGTTTTAGGCCATGCAAGAAGCCCCGCTTAAAGCAAAAAGCTGGCGTGCACACACAGAGGGGGACCAGCGATAGAAAGACATTGAACAAAGATCCCCAAAGTGAAAAAAAAAACACATCTAGAAATATGTAGCTACACACACAGCAGCGGCCACAACGCTAGTATACAAAGATTTTAATTCAAGATTATGACAATTCCTGGGCAGGTTTACCATTCACAGTATTTTGATGTTTGCGTTTAAATAATACCCTAACTCCACTGGCACATTTTCTTACATTCCACCGAATGTACATTTTTATTCACTGGGTTTCCATTAAGTTAAACATTGTATATTCCAAAAATATATGAAATATTATTAGAATATTTACAGAAACCATTTAACTAACCAAAGGCCAATAATATTACTAAGATGCCGAACTATACTATATATACTATACATTTGATTTGCAATATGCAAGCGATTTTTCTACAAGCGACAAATCACCTATCTTCAATCTTAAAATGTCTTTGAATTAAACTTATTTAGATCGTGGAAAAATATTTACCAATGAATTTAAGCTAATTTAAGCTGTCCCAACTATTATCCATAAAAGCTGTATGAGGCTCTGCCTCATACAATTGGATTTTTAAGTATCTGAAAGCGCCCAATCCGAATTTATATACCGACCTTGTATTAGTATTAAGTATTAAGTATTAATTAGGACTAATTTGATCTTCTGGTGGAGAAAAAGCAAAGTCAAGTAAAAAACAATTTAGGTTAATAAACTAAAATGGATTTTGAAAGTAAAATAGAGAAAATGATCATAAATGTATATAATATTGTTAAAAATCATTTTTCAAACTTAAAAAGATTAAAAAGAAATAATACAAATTGTAAAAACAACTAATTCCTAATGTTACACTTAATTATTTTTAAATTAAGACTTGTTCTTTATTGATTATAATTCTTCCTAACTTTAAAAAGATATCTTGTTCTTGGAACTCCTGTCCAAATTTTTTTTTTTAGAATTTTGCTAAAAAATATTGAAAAAATACCGAAAGTTTAACAGTATTTTCTGGTCCATTTTAATAATTTCTCTACGAATGTTAGTTATTTATAAATAAATATTTTATCTCTAATTGATTTAATTTTCTGGCATATTGTGAATAGAAAACATGTTCGGAAGCGTGTTAGGAACATGATTTTTCCCTTAATCTGTATGAGGTTTTTATCAACAATGATACTATTTTGTTAGCCGCAGCTGTATAAGGTTAGGTAGGGAAGGAAAGAATCTAGATAGGGAGAGAGAGAGAGAGATATGGAAGAGTCACTCACCCTGCAGCTGCCGGTTGATCAGGGCCGTCAGTCCATGGCCCACGTCCACACTCTTTTTGAGTATCAGCATGGGCTTGTCCTCGGCATCCTCCGCATATCCGCCCGATGGGAGGAAGCCATTGCTGGCTATCGACTCGCTCACCTAGAAGCCAAATAAAAATAAATCATATTTTCCTTTATTTTGAGTATGTCAACGCCTACCTGGGTGACCTGCATGAGTTTCTTGACCACATCACGGCCAAGGATGTGATCGAAGACGGTCTGCAAGAAGGGCTCGGCCATAATTGACAGTTTGAGCTTGTCGCGGTGCCATATCAACACCCGCGACTCCTCCATCGCCATAATGGAGACCTAATGAGTTAGAGTTATTAAAAATGCTCTCAAGCGCAGAAGATTGGCACCCACCTGAAAGTAGTCGTCGGTGGAGACGCCAAACCATTCCGGCGAGTCTAGGAACTGATGGGGAAACACAATGTGCAGGGCTCTCTGATGCTGCGACACCACCAATCTGGGGGAAAGGGGAATTTAAAGCGATTAATTTATTTATTTATTTACACGGAAATGTGTCATCTCATCGGCAGGCACCACACTCACTTGCCGCTCAGCACCAGCGACAGGCTGTCGACCTTGGTGACCTTCTCCTGGGCATAAACCTCCTGGTACTTGAGAGCACGTATCACCTTCATGCAGTTGAGCACCTTCTTGAACTGATGGCGGGTCACGTGCAGGGGCTGGAACAGCGCCAGGTACACCTGGAAGTAAAAATAAAAGCCACACAAGATGGGAATTAAGCTCAATCCAAATGGGAATTTTTACAGAGCTTAAATACTATACTATATATCGATCATTTTTACTGATACGTTTTCTGTTAAAAAAAAATTCAGAGATTGATTTACAATAAAAGCCAGTAAATGGTTTCAGTGACTCGTGCTTCGTTTTTGTTCCCGATGCGCACATTAAATGTCAAGTTTATTGTGCGCATAAATTACTGAGCTAACGATTTCCAAACCGAAATGGAATGGAAACTCCCAAGACTTTTGAGGAAAATCTCTGGCTGTTGTCAACGATCGGCAGAATAAACAACAGCAAACATGCAAATAAATATTATCGCTGATCGATAGTGCTAATTGCTTTGCATTGCATCAAGTACAACAACCCAAGATCGCGCCCCTTTTCCCACTGCTCTATTTACCTGCTCTTAATTTTTGTGCGTACACTGAGCGAAAATCAAATAAATTATTATTGATTTTAAAAGAAATATATTTAAAATATTATTATTAAATATTAAAAGTAATACTTATTTAGCATTTCAAATATCTAATTAACAAGTGCCAACATTTATTTATTTTAAGCGTTTAAGATATTTTCTGATTTGTTTAGGTGATATTTTAAATTTTTTAGAATTCCCAACTGGTTATATGCTTAAACTTGCAATAAGTACATGTTAAACGTAAGAATTTATATCCCTAAATCTTTTAATTTTAGACAGTGCCAAATTTATTTATTTAAAGTCCCAAGATCTTTTCTGGTGTCTTCGTGTGATCTTTTAAATTATTTAGAATTCCCAACTGGTTATGGATTTATATACTTTTATTTCTGAACTGTGTTAATATTTCGGGAGACAATAATACAGATCTTTCCTAATATACGTAATATTTTATATTTAAGTATATGCCTTAAATATTTAACATACATAAATAAAAAAATTGTGGTATTATCTATAATTCCCAACTGGTTCTAGCGTCACATGTTTAATGTATGAATTTATATCGTCTCTCATTTATATCCTTAAATCTCTTCAAGTACAATAGCCTTTAATAGCCTTAGTTTTTAAAATATAATATTTAATATTTAAGTATCTGCAATATATATTTATTATTGGCCTTTAATTTAGGTCATTTCTTTTTTTGTGTGATTTTTTTTTGTCCGTGTTCTCATGTAGCGGAGTTGGTGTGTTTGATGAGCTTGAGACCGGAGGCCAGCTAGATTGGGCCCACAAGCGATCACATGTCCAAAATGTAAGACTCGTGGTGGCAACAACAGCGGCGCCGCCGCTTCGCTGTTGCCATGCCAAAATATTGTGCGATTCGCTGACGCAGCCGCCGCTCAGACAGGGGGACCGCCCCCCACAGCCCCCCTCACAGACAACCCAATCAGCCCCCGCTGGGGGTAGCAGCCATCGGAGGCGATCGCATTGCGCCGAGCTACTTGAAACGTTGGCAACTTTCAACTGTTCGTTCACTAACCAGAAATCGGGGTATATTCGACTTTTTTAAGGGATTTTATTGTTAGTTTTTTTATAGAAATTCCCAGCTAGATATTTATTCAAATTTCAATGATTTTTATCAGAGATAAATCAATTTAAAGTGTGTCTAAAAGTATGCAATGAAAGATTTCATTTCTGTAGCACACTTTTTGACGCAGTTTTAATTGATTGTATATCTGTTTCGACTTCTAAGCCTGATTTTAAGTGGGTAAAAGCTATTCCTATCAGAAAATTATATATTTCCTTAAATTCCACCTAAAAATCTTGAATTTTATTCAAAATAAATGTGTTAAACTTGCAAAAAACCTAATAAAATCAGTAATGCTTTAGTCAGGCAGAGTCTCCCCATCTCCCGATTGCATTTTCGTTGTATATTTTGTCTGCTTTGAGGCAGTGGCAGCGCCAACGGCAAGCAATAACATTAAACATTAACGAGCATGGCAAAATAAATAAATAACATAATCAAAAGTTTAGCACGGGCGCTAGCACTGGCAGGGGGCGGGCGAGGGACAAATTGTGATCCGGGGCAGGTTTTTGGTGGCGGATTCCGTGGATCCAGCGGATCGTTTGCGATTTGCAACAGTCGCCGGTCGCCGGTCGCCAGTCGCCGCCAGTTGGTCGTCGGACATTGCCGCAAATGTCCGAGTCACGTAGGCCAGAGCTAAGCCAAGCTGAGAGAGCCACAAAAGTAATAATAAAGAATACAAAAAAAAAAAAAAAAAAAAAAAAAAAAAAAAAAAAAAAAAAATCCACAGCAGCAGTGAGCAGAGAAGAGCTGCAAAAGCGGAATCCAGGGGCTAAGGCAGCCCCAGATACAAATGCAGAGGAAGAAATACTATATTAACGTTAGCATAAACTATAAAGTAAAATAACATAATCTTTATAGTATCTGTGTTGTTAAAATGTAATTATAATTGTATATGATTATTTCTAAAATATATTTGTAAGTTCTTTCAGTTCGAAAACCATTTTTATTGTTCTCAAAAATATCCCAACAAATATCCCTGTAGTAATATATTTATAAATATTATATAAAAGATATAAATGTAAGTTTTCTTTATCAATTATGTGACTTCAGGTAATTTTACAATCAGGTAATATTACATTTCTCAGAAATGTATTTTCTTTCATTGATTTTTGATTGTTTAGTTTTTTCGATCTGTGTACCGCATATATGGCAGATTAGCAGCCTCTTGATGATGATGAACTGGTGGATGGGATGATCATATGTACATGGCAAGTTGGCTGGGAACTGGGAACTGGGAACTCGGAACGGGGATGAGGATGAGGATGGGCTGGGGTCGTCGTTCATTCATTCATTCCTATGCTGTGTGGGAAACAAAGCGCGGATTCCGTTCGAGTTCGCCGCTTGCAATTTGCAAATTGAAATCAATGAAAGCAAACACGAATTCCACAGAAACAAAAAAAAAATAAAAAATTTTAAAGTTACAACTCAACTAAAGCCGAAACTGAGCAACAATTTGCGAGCGATCGTTGGCCAGAGATAATGCTTGAGTCGGTATGATAAGGCAATAAGGTCACACATTTGCCAATTGGCAAAAATAATTCTCAAAAAAAGAATTTATACATTTTTTCAAGGTGTGGCTCAAGGCAAATTTTTCAGTGCTTAAGAAAAATATACAAACACACACAAGTCTATATATATATAGTAAATTCGGAAAAGGTACATTTTTAATTGAAATTAAATCCCTCATATTCGTTAAACATAAGCAAAAAATAGTCGGATGCTATGGACTTTTTGAAAGATTTTGTAGTACATTTTTAGCTAATTTTCTGCATATTATAATGTATATTTGTTATATATAAATATTTATATCTGATAATAATACCATAAAAGTACGATACAGATATTTCCTTAGCCATAAAAATATAATATTTAATATTTAAATATCTGCAATACATATTATAATGTATATTAGTTATATATAAATATTTATATCTAATAATAATAATTCCATATTTTTCCACTAAAACATATACAAATTGTAAGCAAAAACCATAAAAATAGCTCCAGACAATTAAAAGGAATTTACGATGACCATTTTTTTTTTAAATAACAGAAAAGTGCCAAGAATTTGGAATTCATTAATTAATTAAACCTATCAAAAATAAGTTAAGAGATTAGTAACGACTGAATAAGGGGTCGGAATTTATTATGAATTGATTTTCTCATTTTCTGCCCGCCTTCGCCTTGTCAACGATTATTTGCAATCGAAATCGATTGACCGCAAAGAATTCTTCTGGAGCATCCCAGGGTAAGATCGATGCTTGCACTAATTACTTCCTTATTTGAACGATGATGATGGTGCTTTTCTTTAATCTCCTTTCATTTCTTTTTTTATTTCGCTCTTAACACTGACCTGCCCAAATATATACTATGTAGAGATCATAGAGAGACAGCGAGAGAGCAGGAGATTGTGGAAGTGATAGGAGGAGAGAGCAGGTGATCGAAGAAGTGATGGGCAAAGAGAGCAGAAGACCGAAGAAGTGATAGGAGGAGAGAGCAGGCATTGGGTTTTCTCTTTGCTAAGAGAGAGCGAGCCGCACGCCAAACGGCGGCAGTCGGCAACAGTGGGGGCCGTAAAAAGAAAATAAAATAAATATGTACGCAAAGTCGATCGTGTGAAAACAATGGAGCTTGTAAACAATCAACGGCCCGGCCCGTAAACAACCATCTTGTTTTGATAACAGAAGCAAGCTCCCCTTTCTCTCTCTTGCCTCCCTCTCTCTCTGGGTTGATTGCAACTCTTTCTCCGGGCGCTTATCACGAGCAGAAGTATTGTAGGGCGCAAGCTTTGTCGCTCCGAAACCTAACAAACTTATGGTGAAATACCAAGAATATCGATACCCTAGCCATTAGTTTGGCTTTTATATTATTCCGAGAAGTTTCGTTATGAAATTGCTTACTGTATTTCACCCTTTCTCTTTCTTAGCTCCATTCTTAGAAACAGTAACAAGTGATTTCAAATCGCTTGATTATGTGATTCGAAATCGCTTAGAGATTTCGAGCTTTTTCTCAGAGTATTCACAATATATCGATATCGAATATCGATAACCTAATAACCAATAGTTTGATATATTTTTCCGAAAAGTTTCTCTATTGCTTTCCGTATTTCAACCTTTCTTTTCTCTAAATTCATTCTTAAATACATATAAAAAAGTGATTTGAAATCTGTTGATTCTTTATGAAATTGTTTTCTGAATTGTTTCTTTAATTCTATTCTCAAATACAGTAAAAGGCGATTTGAAATCTCAAATTTAGTAAAAAGTGATTTGAAATCTCTTGATTATGTTCTGATTATGTGATTTGTAATCGCTTAGAGATTTTGAGCTTTTTATCAGAGCATTCACATATTAGTGCTATTTATTTATATTCCTCAAATTTAATGATTTTTAAATTGTTCGATACTTTTCCATAATCTAAACTTGATATTCCAGATGACTCATGCTCAAAATGGGGGTAAGTATTTGGGGGAAATGGGCCTTTTTATATCTCCTTTATCTGCTGAGCTCACGTGGGCCCGATGTTTGTTTTCTTTTCTTTCCCTCGAAGGGATTACGCAGGAATTCGGACAATGATTGAGCGAAGGCGCGTGGGTGGGTGGTTCCGGGGGCTGGTGGGCTGGTGGACTGTACAAATATTGGCGAGGTGGTAAAAATATTTTCCCATCATAAGTATCTGTGGGATGGACAACTGATGCTGACGCAGACGCGGACACGGGACGTCTTTCATCAGCGCTCCTCCAAGTTTCGTGGTGCGTCAAGGTGCCAAAAGAAATCAACGCCAAATGCCGCCGCTGCCGCCGTCCTAATCTCGAGGGGAACCTCATCATATGACGCGAAAGCCGGCCGGGCACGTCCGCCGCATTTCAAGCATTTCAACGAAATTAAATTTGCCGCAGCGACTTTGCCCACAAAATACAAAAAAATAATAACAAACCAGACTTGACCCACGTATTGAACCACTAACTATAAAAACCAATCCAATGGCAAGATGATGCCAAACAAAGTCCAATATTAGCGGATATACATGAGAAAAAATATGAATAAGCCTCGAAAATTAATTTGAATTTGAATTTTATCGGTCTTTAAATTACCTTGTTGAGTAACTAGGTGTTCTTCTTATTTTGTTAAAATGTTGTATGATTTAATTGGTTTATTTATCATATTTAGACAAATAAACTAAGATTCTATGTTGGGTCTGTTGAAGTCTATAAAATTTCGAAGCCTAAATAATATCTAAAATTGTATTACCTATCTGCAGTTATTATTTAATAAATATACCTGTAGAGTCATAAGTAATCTCTCTGGAATTTATTTATATACTCTGTAACCTCCCTTTTTCTGGAAATTATTTATATACTCTGTAACTTCAGGTCTTTCATCGGGGAAAAATCTAGTCAAGACCCTTTAGGATATAAGAGTCTTATTCTTCCATAATTTTGTGTGGCTGCGTAATTTATAGCTCATGATCATGATCATGATCACTGATACTTGCAACTTTCTTGCCTGGCAAACTTTTTGTGCTTTTTTTTTTGAAAAACCATCCTCTGGCTTATTATCGATCACTGCATTTGATCGATTGACTGCCATTCGCAGAGATATTCGATTTTGAGATTCATTCATTAGTTCGTATTTTTCGTAATTTTTTTGGAGCCGCCGACGCCAGCTCGAAGAACGTGCGCGACATGACAAGAGGACTGCGAGCCGGCGGATCGGATAAGATATTGTACATGGAGAGTGCTTTCTATATACGATTCCTGGTATTGTTTGGCTGTGCCCACAAAACTGCTCATTATCTAATTGCGGTACGAATCCATTGCGTTCTGTTTCGATTTGTTTGGCCGGACGTAGATCTCTCCGATCGAGACGACGACAATCGCTTTTGGGGGCTCCCGCTTCCTTTTTGCGCATACAAATGCCGGCATTAATTCCGCTTTTGGGGCCCCCGATTTGTGGCCAGACATCGTGACATTGATCATCGCGATTTCTTGGCCACTCATCGTGGCTCTCAAGAATCGCCCAGCGGATATATCGCGGGGGGGATAATGGGGGATAATGCCCAGGGACCGGTACCGTCCGACCACTGATTGGCCATGATTAAGCCTTATAGCTTAATCAATTTCGCTTTACGGCCTGACCTTTAATCAAACTAATCAGCTTGTTTATTCTATTTTTCGCCAGCCTGAAATTGCGTGTGCCTTGCCGTCTTTTGCGCATTATTTTTAGGGGTTGAACCGCGATCTCTGATCTCTGATCTCTGATGGCCAGTTTCTGGTTAGGACCTTGACCGGCAATCCTCGATGGACACGACTGAGTTACTTGATGATTAATGCATTTAATCGGTTCTTATCCTTATCCTTATCGTGTGGGATAGGACGTCATTTCATTTGGATTGGATGGTTTTTCATCAAACTGTTTGGATTTGTGTGATTTAGAGATATAACGAAGAGCTACACCCAAAAAAAAAATCATCATAGAACCTATACGATTGTTACATGAATTCTATACTCTTGAGTATGAAAAATTTCTTAATAAGATGCTTATCAATTTAATACTACGAAAGTATACATTTTATATTCATTTGCACCAATATTTCATAATAATC
Organism: Drosophila lacteicornis; assembly: GCA_008044355.1. NCBI lineage: Eukaryota > Metazoa > Arthropoda > Insecta > Diptera > Drosophilidae > Drosophila > Drosophila lacteicornis. The sequence goes on from VNKF01004450.1 coordinate 25,875, forward strand.
ACTAACACGACAAACAGAAAAGCACTAAATTCCAGCTAACGCGATATGTTATCGAATTTTCGATGTAGGTTCGTATAAAAATAATACTCAAAAATACACTATTGAAACTATAGAGTATAAAAACTTAACTGTGGAGTATACATTTGATATTGAAGTATAAAATTTATACTAAACTCGTTATACTGCTTGAGTATACTTTTAAGACAACGCGTAGAAAGGTTAAACTCTTGTTTTTTTTTTTTTTTTTGGTGTAGATAGTCATCGAATTCCTATCCAAACCTACTCAATAATACTGTTAATATATAAGTTATACACATATTGAATATCCTTAATTAATGAGCAGTACATTTTAATTACTAATTAATAAATACAGACTTAACAAAATATACAAAAATAGTAAACACTCAAAAAATATCTATTTAGCACTAAAAAGGGCTAGATCTAGCCTCAAAACAATTTTACCGCACTGGTGCATGTGCCGGCAGAGGCTGAACGGAGAAATTTGTCCACTCGCGAGTTAGGCTTCTGGGCATCCCTGTTTTAGAGACTTAAGTTACACATATTACCCCCTAGGGGGTACACCAGGGACCATAAGCAATGGGTAATTGATATTTCCCAAACACCTTTTGAGCCAAAGTTCCCAGAAAAAAAAAGAGAGATACGTCAGTTATCGATGAAAGCTAAGTATTCGCCGAAGTTTAGCCGTTGACTCATTTGGAAAACAAGAATTGGTGAATCCAAAAATCGGGGATTGCTCGATCGCTGGTGACGTCCGAGGAATGTGCACGCTAAGCGATTTGTGAATTAATATTCAAATTCTTTGCCGCCGCAATTTTGTTGGGAAACTAAAATGTGTCGATGGAAAGTTTCGGAAAGAGAGGGAGACCGACAGCGAGAGAGAGATAGAGAGAGAGAAAGGGAGGGACGCCCGAAGGTTAGCCCGAAAACTATTCACATGTGGCGCCCATTTGTCAGGTGCTTATAAGGCGGTTTAATGTCAAACGATCGCAGCGTGACAGCCGATCTAATAGAGGCTCTGCTCTAATACGGCTCTCTTGGCTCGTTCCCTTTGGAGCTTACGATTTAAGAGAGCAAGTGCAGCGGCGCAGCCTCCCTCTCTTAGGCTTCGCTCGGTTGGGGAATAGAAGAAATGCAGAAATGCAGAAATGAAAAATGCAAGGGCTAGTGGAAATAGGGCCTTTATCTATAGATCGGTGGGAGTTATGTGGACCACTCAGACTATGGACTCAAGTGGAGCTGTCTATGTCTGTTCCGAGTGCAAAAAATGGAACCTGCAGCCTGAGCGCCAAAGAGCGATCGATAAGAGAGGAGAGCGAAAGAGCGCATGGAGTGGAGCACGCGAGCGGAAGCAGAGCAGAGCTTCGGCGTCGGCGAAGCGCAAGAACTGGCGTCGCGCCGCAGCGCTGCTATATAAAACCAAATGGCATCGCCGTCGACGTCCCATTCAAATTCGCAAACCTCAGCGCGCCGCGTCGTCGCTTCCCCAGAATAACCCCCAGACATTAACCCGAACCCGAAACTGAAACCCCCAAACCAAAACCCCACACCAAATAACCAAGAAACGCGGAAAATAGAAAATCTAGAATCGCAAAAGACCAAAGTTGAAAACACCCGAAAAAAGTTCCACCACTAACCCCGATACTTTTTTTTTGCTGTGCGAGCCAGACAAAGAAAGAAAGAAGAAAGAAGAGTGTGTTCTCAAAGAGAAAAAGTAAAACAGAAAGAAGGAAGGAAACCAATGCAAAGATGTGCCACAATTCGGCGATTATGGAGAAAAACAACGACGAGCAGCAGATCGAACGGTACATGGCCTGCGGCATGCCCTCGAAGGCTGTGCGCAGCGTCAAGTACACGCTGAAGAAGCGCGAGAAGCAGCAGCAGCAGAAGGAGCAGCGCCAGCAGCAGAGGAGCCAGCAGCAACAGCTACTGGAAGACCTGGAACTGAGCAGCAGCAGCAGCAGCAGCGACGCCAGCACCGCCTGCAGCGGCAGCGACAGCGAGGATAGCGGCGCCGATGTTGCTCCTCTGACTCTGAAAACTCTCTCTGACGTTACCCTTAAGGAGCCACAACAAAGCAGCGCTGCTGCTGCGCCAGAGCCTGCCGTCCAGAGGCCCAGCAGCTTCGGTAGCAACATCAACAGCGAACTCCTCAAATTCTGCCCGCACTACCGCAAAATGCAGCAGCAGAAGCAGCAGCAGGAACAACTGATGAAAGAGCAGCAGAAAGAGCAGCCGAAAGAGGAAGCGGAGAGCGGCGAGGTAACGGAACTCTCGGCGGCCGCTCTGAAAGCGCAGCAGCAGCGCAAGCTCAGCTCGATGGAGCCGTCAATGGACGACGCGCTGGCCATTGGCACCCAAATGACGCGACAGGTGTCCGAGCGGATCACCTGTCTGGTGGCCCAGCTGCAAGCCAGCCGTTTATACACGTAAGTCCCCACAGACACAGTCCCCATCCCAAGAAACCCAATCAAAATACAATCTGTTTTTATCAGGTTTCCAAGCTAAAGTCTCAATAATATTAAAAATAATATAATCTATTAAGGGGAACTTTAAAGGTTTAAATAGGTTCCCAATTAATAGATTTATTAATCTGTATTGCAAAAAAAAAAAACAAATAAATTGTTTACATGTTTAGTTCACGCTTTAAAAAATATTTACACATGTACTGTAATGATTTATTACGATTTCCGTTTACCATTCAGTGTAGACTTTGACACGCGCCTCACGTGCTTACACAAAAATGTGGGGAGTGCGACAGGAAACGCAGGCATTAATTCCAATCTTTTGTGAGGTACAATTACCTGTACAGTAGGTACATTTTTTGTGAAACAATATTGTTAGCAAACTAATTACATTTTATAATTGAAAAATAACCAAAGATCAATTATAAAGACATTAACTCAAATATTTCGTTAGGTACACATGTACAATTCAATACACAATAGGTACCTTTTTTGTTAAACGATATTTTCAACAAACTAATTATAGTTTGTTATAATTGAAAAATACCTAAAGATCTATTTTAGCAGTAAAATTCCTTGACAAGTTGCCTTGTCCCACTTAAATAGAAATAAACGATAAAAGTTATCTACTTTTTTGCGGTCATTGGTCGAGAAAGATTTCCGCTAATTTCGTCATGTGACATAAGAAATACCATGAATGGAGGAGGGAGGGCGCAATTAGTATTAGATCTATTATAAATTCTTATCAGTTCGTTGTCACGGCGCTGGATCATGCTGATCACACGCCCCTATTGTATACTATTGACTCTGTCTGCTGTTATTTGCTCGTTGTCTAGCGCGAATGCCGTTATGCAAACAGCTGAGGTAAAGAGAAAGAATGCATTTCAGAAAAAAGAAAGAGAGAAGGGAATTGAGTACTTTAAACAGGAAAGCTATTACTAATGCCAAAAGTTAGGGACCCACTATCAAAGTCATTTAATCAAAATGAGAGCGAAATAAATAATAGAAATCTGAGTGAATCTAAATTAAAGAACAAACTTATTTATAGAAATCTGTAATAAATATACACTATTAATTCTTAATAGGAGGCCCAACTAAATTGTTTGATTCCTACAATATCTGGTTCAGAGTAGCGAATAAATCTATTTAATTGAATTGGGCTGGTCATCATCTGGTTATTAGCACTTCATTGATAATAACTGGCATCGGACGGCAAACTCGTGACGCTACAGTGGGCTCCGATGAAGTGTTCCCAGAATCTAAAGCCCCCTAAACTTATGTCCCTTAACCTTACCTAACAGAAACCCCCCATTTTAGGGGTGATTCATTGGGACTTGGCGCCCTCTGGAAGCGTTACTAATTATAATGGGTACGAATCTAAAAATAGGGACATAGAAAATGATATTCATTGCGCCTTGACCGCAATGCCTGACGCCAAGCCAAATGCCAAGCGATAAGTTAACCCCTTTCGTCGTCGTTATCTCGCGATCAACGCAACGCGATGACGAAAATAGAGTCAATAGAGTTCCCCTACAGAGACACCCTGAATCACCTCAGGGTGCTACCTGCTGGTGGGCAAAGTGCGAACCTGGTACGTCATGGGAAGGGAAGAGGAACTTTAGCCTCTTTGGTAGTAAAAGCAGTGGCGTTTTGCTGGATATTATCAGCATCCCTAGAGGCTAGTTTCTGCAATTTAAATCAGTTCAGGGAAATATGGTTTTATTGCTAATACTATTTATTATCTTTGATGAGCGAGAAGCTCTCCCTCTAGCTGCCCAGCTGATTCCCTCGAAAAGTGCAAGTGCAAATGTGTATTATCCACGCTCTTATGTGTTTAGACAAAGATTGTTGCCATGTACACCTTCTGGCTTTAGTTCTGGTCTCCGCGTTTAAGAGGGAGCGCTTTGAAATATATACAATATTTGGTTGCATGCGTTTTCGCACGTACGCCACTTTGGCTTTGTATTTGCCGCATGACAAAAAACCAAATGCAAAAAAGCGAGCGGCGACTGCAAAAAAAAACAAACAAAAAATAGAGAGAAACACATAAAAAATAGTGGCAGACAGGTATGCAAAAACCCAGAGGAAGACAGCAGACAGACAGACGCAACTAATGCGTAGAGACACGACACGAGGAGAGCAAATTCGCGATCGCCACACGACGACGACGATGACGACGATGACGAGTTCGTCGGGGTACAGTGGCGCAACCAAGGGGGTACTGATAATATTTATAAGCCCCCTTCCGGAACTGCCACTGCCTAGACAACAAATCTAATCAGCCATATGAGGGCCACGTGTGTACGTAATAACCCACGACTGCACTATATCTATCTGGAGTTTGGACCATTGCGCCTACTATACATATAACCGAATCGATTGTGATGCGATTGCGTCTATAAATCCAATTCGATTCCACTCCGATTATATGGTAGCACTTGAGACTCTGCGCACACAGATTGAAGTTTCTTGGGAATTATTGAAGCATCTGTGGGTCGTAATCAATATCTTGAGATACTTATAACCAATAAAATAAAGATAGTTTTGATTATACCATTGTAAGATCAGTATAGTGAGATATATCTATACCAAAAGAGAGAAAACCATCTACTTGAAGGCCATTTCGGTATTATTTAAGATTATCTTTGGGAAAAATTCAAAACTGACTTGAAAAATATTTTACAAGGGATTTTTTTTAGGAGAAAGTTACTTAAATCGATTTCCTTGTCCTACAACACCTTTTCTACATTTTGTTCCCCCTTATATTTATTCCAAAGTGCGATTATCTCTAATCGAATATTCATTTACTTGCAGAATTCTGACGCGTACAACACAACCAGCACACTTGATAGCCGTTGGCATATTGGCATTCGTGCTGATGACTGTGGGACGCGATCTCATCGACCCAGCGACAACTGTCACAACAACAACAACACTATCAGATACAGCAGCAACATCTGCAACAGCGCAGCCAGCAGCCAGACCATCGACTATACCAGCGGCATTGGTCTACCTAGGTGCCTTTGCCACCCACTTTGGGTCGCAGATCTGGATGACATTTGTGTCTGGTAAGTTATCAGAAAAAATCCAAGGATTTAGAAAGATATAAGCCCCATGTTGCAACCATAAATCACACTCTAAGGTACTTTATGCATCATAGGGAAGACATCATTCATAAGATCAGCCTAAGGACCATTCGTGACTGTAAAGCATTTAAGGTCGACACCAAAACTAAACTCAAAAACTTCCCCTAAAGTCAAGGCAGTCAGGCAGCCTTCTTCTTCCGACAAAACTCTAAGAAGATTTGTTCAGCAGTCTTCAATCTTCGATATTCACTCTTCGATCTTCAATCTTCGATATTCAATCTTCGATATTCACTCTTCGATATTCAATCTTCGATATTCACTCTTCGATCTTCAATCTTCGATATTCACTCTTCGATATTCAATCTTCGATATTCACTCTTCGATCTTCAATCTTCAGTATGAATCATAATCATTATCTAAGAATTAAAGACCAACAAAAGCACTCATCGTTCGAGTCGTTGAGCTGAAAACCATAGCAAACTGTAACTACATCTTAACTGATCTTTCCTATTTAAACAGATTACTTATCTATATATTTTTATTTATCCCCACTTGCAGGTCTCTCGCTATATTTCTCCCTGCCCCGTCACGTATTCGGACAGTGCCAGCAGATACTGTTCCCGCGCTACTTCGCCTTCAACGCCATGCTCAGTCTGACGATGCTGGTGGTGTACGCCAAATACTTTCTGAGCGGATGGACGACGGCCGCCGGGATTCAAATGGGATCCCATGCTTTGGCCACGGGCATTGAGGTGGTGGTGCGTCTGTATCTGGTGCCGCCGATGCTGCAGCTGATGCACGAGAAGTACAGGATCGAGGATGCGATTGGGAGTGGCCAGGAGGTGGGCAGCCTGGTGCAGGGCGATCTCGTCGATTGTCCGCACTACCAGCGCATCCACAAGGGATTCCGGCGCATTCACATGACCATTGCCATTGGCAATATGACCGTCATGCTGACAACGTGTCTGCAGTTGTATTTTCTGGCATCGAAAATACATTTCAGCTAAGGCACTCACAGCTCACAGGCGGGAGTGAAGAATTTTTAAGAGAGACAGGGGTGCCCATCGAAATCACCTATATGGCTTATGGATTTTGAAATCAATTGAATTACTATTCAAATCAAAAGCAATTTCCGTGGGCAACCCCTAATAGTTAAGGTCCACATCCTCATCGCACCCACATCACAATACAAACCGCATATATCAATGTTCAGTGCTTCTCTCAAAATTATAAATTATGCTTATTGAACAATTGATTATAAAAAAAAACCCAGCAAACAAAATATTCAACTTTTCTTTATGGAACGATGTTACGATTTTCCACAATCCGATTTCCTGTGATAAACTCAGCCCGCCTCCCACCCAACACTCCACCACTCTCAACCGCCAACCGCAGCAGCACATTTAGCCTATAGTCGATAGCCAATAATTTACACATATTAATTAATTACTAGCTTAATTCATAATTAATTATATTGTTTTTTTTTTTATATAACGCAAATTCAGTACGTGTTTTTTGTCTGTTATTTATTAATTTATCGAAACTATGTATTTATGATATATTAGTGAATGTAGTTTAAATTAAAACCCCCACAAACGTCAATGAAAAGAGAGCAAAAAGCAAAAAAACAAAAATCAAACACAAAAAAAATAAACACACAAATTAAATTAATAAAAATATTAAAGCAATGTCGAAATCTGTCGAAAAAATTAAATAATAATTGTATTTTCTCGAGGGGTGACTTGGGTTTCCCTAGCTGTAAACATTACTGGAGGTAATATTACATGTTATACTTGATCTACGTATATCCTATAGGAATATATCTCAGACATCCACTTACCGCCTCAATTTCCTGCTCGAATCGCACCGGTCTCAGCCGGCACAGCACCACGACCAGGTAGACAAAGTTCACCGCCATTCCCATGCCCGACCAGAGGACCACATCCGGCGTGCAGGCAACCAGGTAGCCATGCATGCCCATCATCAGGCAGCCAATGAGGAGCATCGTCCGCATCCACAGCGAACCGAAGGGGCCGTGCGGGGCCAGGAAGGCGAGAAAGAGGAAGGCCCAGCCGAGCTGAAAGTAGAGATGATGCGGCTGCTGCCATCCGAGGCACTGTTCGATGGACCAATCGCCGGGATTGATGGAGCGCAGGGTGCCGTTGTTGTCCCAGGTGATGGTGCCGCTGCTGGCGGCGCTAGTGCCAGCCGTGCTCTGTGCGATTAGAGATCCAGCTCCTGCTCCTGCTTCCGATCCTCCGCCGCCGCCACCGCCGCCGCCCCCGCCGCTCGCCGCAGATCCAGATCCCAGACCAATGCCCATGACGCTACTGCTGGCGCTGCTGCCGGCGCTGTTGATTAAGGCGCCCATGCCAACGCCGGCGGCACTGCTGCCCGCCGTGCTGGGCATCCCCGTCTGCTGCTCCTGCTCCTCCGCTCCTCCGCTCCTTCGTTTCAGTCTGTCGCTCTCCTTAAATCAGATCCTCAAGTTTTTGTGTAAAAATCCAATACTGATCACTCGTTATCCAATTGGTTGGTGTCCTCGCTTTAGCTTTGTTAATCCAAATTATTTATCGCAGTTTTTGCAGCCATTTTAATAAGGTTTAAAATTTGTTTAAATTGTAGCGGTAGGTCGCAGGTCGCAGCTGACGCTTGTTTAACTTTGTTATCAATTAATTATAAAGGGTTAGCACTCCGTTAAAAAAAAACCCAGCCGCTCCGGGGTTTATGTCAACACTAAGCTTAAGCTTTGGCTGGTGCTAGACCTCGCTAAGTTGAAACTTGAAAAAGTTTAAATTATTGTTTGCTTTCATGTTAACCAATGCCGCTGCTCCTCGAACAGTTAATAATAGTGTACGGTTCCGTTGCTGCTGCTGCTGCTGCTGCTCCTGCTGCTGCTGCCGCCGCCGCCCCATGTCACATTGTTGCATCGTTTAGGCAGCTAATGGAGAGAAGGAAACCATATTAAATTTAGCTTCATGCAATATTCACAATGGAAATCACGAGATAATTATAGCCACAACGAATCAATAAATAATTTAATAATCGATATTGCTGCAAACCTTTGGGAATTCGCTCAGCTTGTGCCCAGATTTATAAAAGACACACAAACATAAACAATATTAATTGCTTTTTGCAATTTTAACCGCCTTAATTGCAAAGTAAAAACTAGCAATATCCGTCCGTCTGTCCGTTTGTCCGTCTGTCCGTTTGTCCGTCTGTCTTTGCCTTTCTTATCTGTCTGTAAGTCTTTCTGTAAGTTTTTCTGAAAGTCTGTCTTTAAGTCTTTCTGTAAGTCTTTTTGTGAGACTAAATCTGTCTGTTAGTCTGTCTGTCCGTCTGTCTGTCCGTCTGTCTAGCCGTCTGTTCGTTTGCTTGTCCGTCCGTTTGTCCGTTTCTAGTCAGACCAAGGTTAACATAATCTATATATCCCATATAAATCGGAAATAACTCCTTCACTGCATTGCAACTTTCTGACTAAAATTATAATACCCTTAGAAAGGGTATAAATATATGCTAATTTCCCTAGTACTCCACTGACCTCCAGTTCGTATCCGCAGATCAAAGCCACAGAATTCCCGAAAATTTGTAATAAATCATCCCAAAATCCACACAATAAAGATCCCACCAGAACGAGAAAAGTTGGCCAAAACTGTCCAGAGAATATACATATGCATGAATAAATAAAACAAAGCAAACATGTGTGTGCGAGAGGGGCCAAAATGTTTCATTTGCTGGCTCCAAAAAGTCCAAATATGGAAAGGGAGAGAATAATACAGTTGCGGTCAAGATAAAAGCACTGAAAAATAGCGTTTCTATTAAAGTAAACGAAACAATTTTAGTATTTAGGAAAAATATTTTCAAGAAACTCAGTTAATCCCTGTGAGATTTATATTTAATTTTTTTTTGTATTAATTTAAAAACCTAGAAGCATTTAAATACTAGTGATTTTAATACTTTAAGTATTATACATTTTACTTTAAAATCTGAAATATTGCACAAAAATGACCCTCAGATTGGCCTCAAAATAAGGAGAAATTTTCTTCCGGGTAAAGCTATTATTTGTGCTATTATTTTGACCGCAGCTGCATGTTCCCAGTATATATACTTTATACTGTTGGGGTTGGTCTGGAGAGTGCAAAACCAAAACATTTCCGGCCTGGACTTGTGGACAGTAAAACAAAGGCATCGAGAAGGACAGATAGCGCCAAAGAGGAAGGCGCACTCACGCAGAGAGGGGACGACAAAGGGCATTCAAATAATCAATTCGATGTCACTAAGTTCGTGGTCTCAGCAGCACTGAGAAAAGTTGGCAGTGAATTTGATTGAATTTAAAAGAATTAAAAAAAAAAATACAAGATAATTCTTTTAATTTATCTGACCGAGAGCGAATAACAGTGTGCATAGTCCACTATAAACTGGGTAATTTCCTCAAAACCTATTTTTAAATAATCATGTTTTATTGCCATTTCGATAAAGCATTGCTAGTATATTTTCTCTGTGTATTTCGGGTTTTGAAAGCGGTCAACCAAGCTATGACTGACAGTCTGATGTGGATGATGATGATGTCGACTGGAATGATGATTACTCAACACTTTGAATACTGGCTGCAACAATGCAATAGTGATAATGGTGATGATAGCGACAAGGGACACACATCATCAGAAACGACAGCAAACAAACAAAGCCGACACTTTCTCGTGTTATTATCGAGAGAAAGAAACTAAAACAAAAAAGGGTTAAATTGTGGCTTTAATGTGTTGTGTTTATCGAACACCCAAGTAAAAACTCTGAAGGAAAATGTTGCAGTAAGAAATTGTATGCAAATTTTTCATTGGAAACTACCCCTAAAAACATTAAAAAGAAACAAAATGTATTATACATCCAAAACATCAACTTATAGTATGATTCACTTGAATTCCCAACTGGGTCTAGTCTTAAGCTCCATATCCAAATCCACTATTTATCTTTGAGAAAATCATAAAGACAAGTTTGGTTTTATTTTTGTTAAATCAAACCGGCTTGACCCCCTCAATAACTAGTTTTAAAGAACCATCTTTCATATACTTATTAAGCTAATAAAATAGTATTCGGATGTTAATTTAATTTTCGTACGTTTATCACGTTAAATATAGGGCTATAATTTAATGTTATGTCTGTCACTTGTCTGGAATACAATTATAATATTCTGAGCCAAGCAAACTTTCGAATTAGTATTTTTTGGGAATTGTCAAGCGAATTTAAATAGGTATTTAAAAGAAGTAAAGCGTTCCAAATTTCTAGAGAATTTTTAAGAATGCTTAAAGGATATTTATATAAATAGTTTCCATATTTTATATTATCATAGGCACTTTTATTTAGTGCTCATCAATAAAATATGAATAAAAAATATATAACAAAATATTCTTCAATCTTTCGGTGTTGTTTGTCCTTTAAATATAAATTTCGGCCGTCTAAGGGGGTTGATAAATTTAATTATTAGTGGACTAAAAATATATGTGTGTGTATTGGAAAGGGTGAGCCAACATCAATGCACCCACACGCACACGCACACACAATGTGGGCAGAGAAGATGAAGTCATCGCTTTGCTGCCTTGAAGAGAAAACAACGACAATAAATAAAACAAAGTCAACACCAGCAGCGAACAACAAAACAAACACAAATACACATAAATACATGTACAACTAAGCGCGACTTCGCTTAAAAGACCAAAAAGTAAAGACCCAAAGCCAAAATGGGCACAGCTCCAAAAAGAAAAAACGCAAAATAAAAAAAGCAAACTTTAAAACAATTAAAACAAAATGAATATCAGAAAGAGGACAACGAAGTAAATATAATTAAATGTGTAACAGAAGAAACCCATTAATCAGAGTTGAAAATGCAAATGAATCATTATTTAATAATATTATTTATTAAGCTAAATGATACTATATCTAGAAAATACATTATATTAAAGCCCCTGTATAATTATAGATCTTAATAAATTAAAATTTAGCCCAATGACCTCAAATTAATGATTAAAATTAAAAAATATATATATTAAAGGCTAAGAAATATTGAAGAAAGATTAAAAACTGACGACTTCACTGCGTTAAAAACTTCTGAATACATTTTTTAATACATTACAAGGCATAAACATTGTTTTACCGACAGAAAAATTGTTCAAATTGTTCAAATTACTCCAATTATACATATGTTTACATTTAGGCAACGAAAAAATATAAGATAATTCTACTTAAAGTCAACATACTCCAGCAAAACTTAGGGTATCTTAAAAACAAAAACAAAAAGTGAAAATAGCACACGACGGAGACGATTCGTTCGCCCGACCACGCACTCAGTTCGTTTGTTCTTTTTTTTTAAGAAGCTTAACTAGCTTTAATTTCCGAAATAAAAACAAACTAAAGGAAAGACTAGCTGCGGGAAATGGGAAAACTAGAAGAGTAGAGTTACAACTTCTTAATGTGAAAATGCCAATAAGCTGGTAATTGACAGAGGAAAAGGGTGCGTGGCATGGGCTGAAGACAAAACGGGTAATGGGTAAAAAGCGGGGCATGGATCAATGGCCAGTAGTGACAATATTGGTAAAGAAATGGGGAAAAGGCGGGGGTTAATGGTCAGAGCCTCTCTTTCTCTTTCTCTTTCCTTTTTTGCTGCGAGGTAATTTTGTATCGAAGTCATCGATTGATTGGTGTTTGCTCAAACGCAATCATCGTAAAATTATCGTGGGGGGGTAAAAGTATCTAATGAGATATCGCAAAAAGATATGGATGTTCCTATTTGTTTGCATTTCCCTTCCAATTAGATGAGTCACGAAGGAGGAAGTCCCGGATCCTTAAAGGAATGAACAGTTTTTCGACTCCTAATATACAATTTTGTTGTATTTTATACTAGATATTCTGGATCAGATGAGGCTTTGAAAACCCATACTTTCGATTAATTTTTAGCAAGAAAAGAATGTCAGTTCGACAGTTCGCAGTTTGCAATGCTGATCAAAAAAATATATACTTTTTAGGGATAAATATCGCACATTAAAGCCGATTAAATATATAGGGTATTTTCAGGTCGAGAGAAAAGTGTGGTAAACAAAATATAGCCCACAGCGTTCCATATCTTGACCGAGTCTAATCGGTATTGGGCCCGCAGACAAACTATGGTCGCATGGATTGTAATCCAATTGGAAGCGGAACATGTACATATGTACATACATATTTATGTATGTTTGTCGATTGAGAAGGAAAAAGTGAAAAAAAACACCCTTTTCTCAATTTTCCCCTTGCAACAACCCATAAAGTTGTAAGCACCGTAATAGTTTAATTACATGAAATTAATTGAGAAAAAAAAACAAGTAAGAAAGCCACAATCGAGTGTGATCGACTGGGAAATACCGCATTTTAGAGTCTAATACTTGGATTCTGTTACAATCATGGCGACAGAATTAGAATATTGATTTAAGATCATTTGAATGTAAGAAAAAGAACAAAATGGCTAGATACATAAGAGAAACAAGACTGCAAATTTTTTTTAATATTGCCTATAAAATTAAACTTTATGATAGGCTAGATTTAGCCACAAATTTGACTGCACTGGTGCGTAGTTTACATTCTGTGCTTACTGTTTGTGTGCAGAGGCCGGTCAGAGAAATTTGCTGACTCGCAAGTTAGGGCTATGGGCACCACTGTCTTAAACCTACCAAACTGCATTTTAAAATTGTTTGCGAAAAGAATAAAAGACTAAACCGACTTAATATATTAAAAATTTTGAAAGACACATCCTAAACTACCAAAGTAATACACAAATAAGAAAGTTAGGTATTCAGCATAGCATAAATAGCATTTGAACAATTATAAATTAACTTTGTAGCAGTTTTGGAAGGTGAAGCAAGTGTAGAGTGGAGAGACGAAAGTGAAACGGCGGCTACGTTTTTTTCTCTCTGTTTTCTTGCCAATTTCCGTTTCCCACGCGTAAACAAAACAAAAAGCAGCAACAAAAACTAATACTAATACCAATAACAATAACGAGGCAGCAACATACATATGCCATATTAAATTGTATATCTTTTTTATGCTGAAAAAAACCAGGGGAAACAGCCAAAACTAAATATTAAAAAAAAAATATATTAAACCAACGAAAGGAAACACAATTACTTAATCGCCCATTCACTTTGTTAATAGGTTGGGAAAAAATTAATATTCATCTTAAATGTGTGTATTTTTGATCGAATTCGTTTTTATTTTCAATTTGGAACCCAAACATTAAATAAAATGTAAAAATCTGATAGGAAAACTATTCCAACTCTTAATGAAATATTAAAATACATACAAATATACATACATTCTAAGCTAGATAATAGAAACTTTCTAGGAAACCCTACCACAAACCTGCAAAAAGATAAGGTATGTGTATCTTATCAGAACGCCAAAAAATATAGATATCAAATAGCAGTTGTTATCCAACATTTTGTATGGAGATTACGATTAACTGCTAGATTTGCTTTGTATAAATCAAAAAATAAAAAATGTGAATTAAAAATTCGAATTTTATACAAAAAGTTAAAATGATACAGAGTTAAAAACGTAAACGTATAATACTAACCCTAATTAAACCAATTTATTGGTTCCTGATTGCTTGCAAACCCCATATTTATTTCCCCTCAATTCAATTTAAATTTCGTAGTGCGTAGTTTTCGTGTGCAGAGGCCTGTCAGAGAAATTTGCTGACTCGCAAGTTAGGGCTATGGGCACCACTGTCATAAACCTTCCAAACTGCATTTTAAAATTGTTTGCGAAAAGAATAAAAAACTAAACCGACTTAATATATTGCAAAACCCATATTTATTTCCCCTCGAGCAGGGTAGGGCACCGAATGTCAAGATCGGAGCTCCACAGCAAAAACTACTTCTAAAGTCATGAACCAGGAGCAGAATAATAAGAAAAAGAAAGCTAATCAAAAGCCCTTCGCATAGACAAGTGTGCACTGCGTTTTGTAGGTTTTGTTTTAGTATTTCTCCCCACGAAGACTTTGTTTTGGTAAGCTCACACGCGACGATCGCTCTGGGAACTAAAAGAGAAGCCACTCTACGCGCGGCCATCCAGGGATGTTTTTCAACTCTCAAATCTATTTTTGAATCTATTACTACACATTTGGAATGCAGCTGCTTTTGGTTTCTTGCTAGCATTTTCATCTTTTTTTTTTTGTAGCTTTTATCAATTTCTCTCCGTGGGATGCAAATTTTTCAATTGCTTCTTGTTGCTGTTTTCTTTGTCAACCGGCTGTTTGGAGCTCGACTTGTACATTATGTACATGCAAGTGTACATATGCCCAAATCTCACCTCTCTTTTGCTCTTTTAGGCAAACTACCCAGTCGGACTTTACTTCTTGTGCTGACCGAATACAGATAGAATTCTCTGTGTAACGGGGAGGATATTAGGGATGCTCCCCAGTTCCATATATAATTCTATGCTCTTTGCTCGGGAGGGTTTTTTCATTTGGGGAATTTTTGTTTTTTAAGGCGTGCGCTGATAAAACAGCACTAAGTTCTCTGTATTTAACTTGTGATTTGCATTTTAAAGTAAATAGAATTCCTGAAAACACGAACTGAGTAAAATCTAGAGAATATTTTCTTAAAAAAAAAAAACAAATTTTATTTTCGATGAAATAAATTTATTAACTAAAAAAAAAAGGAACTTAATTTGAAAGATTTTGTGATTAAAGTTGGTTTTTGTTTTCATACTTAGCAGTACATTTTACGACATATTTTGTAACTAAAATTAAATATTGTTTTTTTATCTAACAAGTAAAGTTCAAAAGAAATCTCATTTGACTAAATAATTATAAATTCTTATAATTT
>VNKF01004452.1:0-29267 GCA_008044355.1 Drosophila lacteicornis
TCTCGCGCCCATAACTTCGGAACGACTAAAGTTACAGAAACGTGCTATATGTCGTTGGAAAAGTATTTTGATATGATAATTACTTTGCCCTGACAAACATTTTCTAAATATTATAATTAAGAATTTAGAATAAAAATAATTTTTTTAAGATTAAATTTTTTTTTTAATAGCTTTTACGATTTTTATAGTCACTTTAGGCCGTATAGACCTTGAAATATTTCGGGGTATAACACATCAAAATTAGTAGCAATGATCCCATTAAGCTAACTTCGTATATGCATTTTTTTGTTAATTTTTCCAATTTGAGTTTCAAACAAAAACTTATAACAACAATGGAAGACCTATGTATGTACATACATATGTCATTTAAAAAACTTCTGATATAAAATAAAAACACCTCTTAACGAGGTGAGATTAAAGTGACGATGGCACATTCAACTCCAAAAATTTCTGATACCAAATTTTGTGACGATTAATAGTTATTTAAACAAAAATATTTAAAAAGTTTTTAATTAGTTTCAAAATCGGCACTCTGCTTGTTTTGCTTTTTTTTTGTTTTTTCAGCTAAGTGCCGATTTTGAAACTAATTAAAAACTTTTTAAATATTTTTGTTTAAATTTATTTATTATTTTATTTATTAGAGCGTGTATTTATTTCAAATCTTTTTAACAAAAAAACACGACTGTATAGCTTAGTTACATGTTATTTATTAATTTCGAGGGCGGTAGTGGTTAAATAACTATAATTTTAAATTTAATTACATTTGAATATCTTAATAATCCTCATATTTATTTTATAAAAGCAACGAAAAAAAAATACACAAAATCTGTGTGAGAGTGTGAACGGGATGGAGATAGAAGAACATTAAAGTGTAATAAATAACCCCCATTTTTATCATCCGATTTTATTTAAGTTTTTGGAGCACTTTTTTTTTTAGAACGTGTATTTATTTTAAATATTTTTAACAGAAAATCACGACTATAGCTTAGTTAAATATTATTTATGAATTTCGAGGGCGGTAGTGGTTCAGTAACTATAATTCTAAATAAAATTACATATTAATATTAACATTGTTAATCCTGATAAATAGCTTTACAATATCTCAGTGCCTCAAAATTAAACAAAAATCTATAATTATTTCAGAGGCAGGCTAACTGGTCTTCAAATTCAAGATCTGATGCGGCCGGAGAGAGCCACAGTATCCAACTTAAATTCTTTCAGACAAAACAGACTACAAACTGAAAGATCCCAAGGTAACCATTGCGAGCTGTAGTTATAAGCCTCAAAAAAAAGACCCAAGAGAATTTAAAATGAAATGAGTTCGGTGCCAAACTGCAAAGCATTTCCAGCCTCAATTGCAGTCGTTGTCAGGACAACAGGAATACAACAGAGGGAACAGGAACTGCCGGGAGGGAAGCCAACGGCAGGCATTCAGTCGGCTACTTCCTTGACACGAACATAAAAACCTAAATAGTTAATCCTTTTCCTTCCTTGAGTCGCCAGAATATTGCGAAAACCGCCCGGCGGCGCAGACCAAGGAGGCTGGGACGGGGAGGGAAGCCTGTGAATTTGTCAAAGAGTTGTGCAAATATTCGGGGGAAGGGGAGTGGGAAACAAGAGCAGAAACAAATCGAATGCAATCAAAATTAAAGCGCTTAGAGCGGGACAAACAATTGCCGAGCAGAAGGAGGGCAATCGTTTCGGGATTTCGCACAAAGAATCCACCGGGATGTCCTGCCGGCAATTTAAGCGAATTAAAACGGAGTTCATATTGATTTAGGTTTTGGCTCAGCCCCGAATAAAAGCGAAGAAACGAACGAAGGAACGAAGGACGAAGACGTCTCCTGCTGCGTCTTAAGGAAAAAATAAAACCTAAATATATTGAAGAAAACAGAGCAAGCTGGGGGGAAACACACAAACAAAAACAAAAATACAGCACTCGAAGCGTTTAACTTTGGCTTAAGTGTTTGCCAGGACGTGCAAGGACCTTACCCCTTTTACCTGACAACAACTTTAACGTGCAACGCTGCATAGCCCTCCGCCGGCGATAGCTGCGGTGAGCAGCAACCGAAAAAATCCCTCCAAGTGTCATCGACACTTGTGCGGCTGCCTTAAGGGTTGTCCCCCCTTGCGGGAGGCGGAACTCGATCTGGAACAGGAACGGGAAAGGAGCACAGACAGGACGGCAACAGGACGGAGTAGGCCTCAATGTGTCGCCTAAGTGCTAATAAATGTGCCCTCGCACAGTTGGCGGTCGTTTCGGTTTGAGAAAAGGTTGAATAAAAACTTGAACCCAACAATTTTTAAATCCAAGGATCTGCATATTTCCTAACAAGGACTGAAAAATCTACCCAGCCACTGTGAACAAAATAGTTTCATCTCAAATGGATAATAGCTGGAGACCTGATCTTGAGGCGGAATATTTACTTGCGAACCCCATGATAATTACGAGTAATAATCATAGTTCCATGTGTGCAATCGGTGAGGGTGTAGTTAGACTAGCATACTGGGACTCTTACATACAAATACTGATAGGATAATTATAACCGGTATGGTGGCAACCAAAAATATGAGAAGCAGTGAGAAAATCTGCAGGATATTGTTATTGCATAACTAGGAAATGCATTGAGTTAGACATACATTTTTGCATAAATTACCATCTTAGATTCAAAGTTGTTCAACAATGAAACAAATCCACGCAAATTTATATTACCAGAATTCTATTTGAATGATTAATGATGCTGAAAAATACGCTAGGTCATTCCCATATCACGATCCATGTTGAGCATCAAAGAAGTCGAGCAGTACTACATTTTTGCCTTCCTGTTCACTCCATTAGTGGCGAAAAAAGATCCCCATCATTAGCCAAAAGCCGGACACATGAAGGATGATTAATGATCATTGGTCCTGGGCAACGACATGCGCCGCATGGCAGGGCTCAAGTGCAAGCCACTGAACCGTTACGGATAAATCATAGCGGGAACTCGAAACCGCAAATTGATCGAAGTTTGATGACATTTGGAAACATTTCTGACTTTTTTGTCGTCTTTCCTTTTTTTTCTGATCTTTTTTGTTCCTTACTCTGGTTCTTTATCAATGAGATCTCATCTAGGAAATTACTTTCACATAATTTTTGTTGTCTTTTCGCCGATCGATTTTGTTCAGCTTGTATGATTTATTCGCATTCTTTAGGATTGTCCTCATACCCCTGGATAGTAGATACTCTGGATCGATTACCTTTGTCTGGAGTGAAGCGCAAGCGCATCAGATATGACCGCAGAGGAAGTGAATACAAAAACCCTAAGGGACCAGTCCGTCGGCACAGAAACTTAAGTGACGCAATTTAAAGTTAAACTCCTTATATCTGAGATGCTGAAATATGTAATGAACCACAGACGCAATAAAAATGATCTCAAATAAAGAGGATTAAGAGGGATAATTGAAGCATGCCAGTGGTATGATAAGACTTTTCAATCATCCTGCTAAAATAAGAAACAATAAGAACTTTGGCAAGCCGTTGTTTTATACCCTTGCAGATAAATTTAAGACATTTAAAATGTTTTATAATAATTAAATTAATGGATCGGTTATAGAACTATGGCAGCTATAAGATATAGTGGTCCGATAGCTCCGATTACTGTTCAAAATTATAATACTTATAATACTGCAAGGGTTAAAAAATGTTACTTATTTGCAATTCATAATAATTTATTATCTTTTGGCTGATAAGATTTTTATAACTGGATAGCAATTGCTAGAGTTCTTATTTTCAAATATGAATGTTAAGTATGCGTTAAAATGTTTTAATAAAAAATTGAATCAATTTCCTTCTCATAATAAAATAAACCCGAAACAGTATTCACAGGAACGGTTAATTACAGAAAATAATTAACTTAAATAGCCTTTTCCTTGGGAAAACACAAATGTAATTCCTCAATTTCCCATTTCCTTTCACACCTCGCAGATCGGAATTCCTCCGCTGTGGATTTTATCCTCATCCGCAGGATCTGTCAGCAAACATTAGATGCGAGCAAGGAATCCGCTTGACTCCTAATCTCGACAACACGAAAGCTAAGCTGAGATACATGGAGTAAAAGGAACTTTAATTACGTGTAATTATTCAAGCGTAACGTGACGGGATGAGGCGTCGCAAGGCAGCTAGGATTACGGACACTCTTACACAAGTTGAGCAGACGGACAGCTATCCCTCTCCCGGAGCCTGACGTGTCAGAAATCCGGGATTAAACATATGTAGATCAGGAAGAGAACCCTGCCAGGGGGCCTTCTTTTTTTTTCTTGTATCTTCCGCTTGTGTTTTCTGACTGAGATTTTTTTTTTCGTCTTGGCTTGCAGCTTGAGTAACCGCACGGGATCAACAGCAGGAAAAAATGCATCA
Organism: Drosophila lacteicornis; assembly: GCA_008044355.1. Lineage (NCBI taxonomy): Eukaryota > Metazoa > Arthropoda > Insecta > Diptera > Drosophilidae > Drosophila > Drosophila lacteicornis. Next base: position 4,397 of record VNKF01004452.1, read on the forward strand.
CCATTTAAAGGACAATGCCTGGCAGCACATCCTTATGAGATTAAAAATGCAAATCAGCCGAAGGCAGCCGCAAGAAAATATGATGAGTCCAGGCACCACGAATGACGATGCAGTTGGCCGGAGGGAAACAGTAATTGTTGTCTGTCAGAAGAGGACGACTGCGGTGTGGCCTGCCCAAGAACATGACAGCTTCATGCGAGTGCCTGGGCCCGAGTGCCGCTCCTCCCGAGACAGCTGCGCATGCGCCATAGCCTATTGGCCCAATGTCTTGGCGGTGGCACGGACATTTGTGCAGTTTTGCGTTGATTTTCATTAGCATTTACCGTTTTCCCATTTTCCCACTTTTTGTTTATCCTCGTGCATGATTTTCAGAGATTTTTTACAGCCGCTTGCATGATTTGACATAATTTTGATGAATGATTCGAGCTGGGCTTGAGGCTGTTGCCATATATGCTGACAAGCGGGGATAACTATATTTCGTCATGGTCGTATGGTATTGCAAATGAGTTGCGACAATATGCAACCGCCAGATCATTGAGACAAGAAGCTATAGAAGCATTTTGATAGAAAAAGTTTCCTTAGTGACAAGAGCTCGTACATAATGTTAAAGTTTTTAAATGTTTTTTTTAAATCTGTTCTCCACCTAATCAGACCGATTATTTCTTATTTCGACATCTGAAAGCTATCTTATAAATTAAGAGCAAACAGCCAAATATTTATTCACCTGCACGAAACATCATTAAAAAGTTTAACAGAAAGCATTAGACAAACATTTTTTGTAATTCCACCACCACTTCTATTAATTTTACTTTATATATTTCTTATTTCCAATCCTTCCATGCAAACTTTGAAAATGAAACGTACCGCTATAATTTGTACCCTCAGAGTATATTTAATATCCAGAAACACGATATTTGGTATACAGGCTGATCAGATCCAATTAATTTCACAGTTCACAATGATTAGATTGCAGAAATAGTTTTCCTTTTATGATTTTACAAAGTTATACATATTCTTGATTTAGCATCACAAGGCGAGTCTATCTATTTTATATTTTTAAAAAGGGATTATTGATCTTACTAAAGCATTCTTCGCTCAAGTTACTCTCTTGAGCCCATAAAATCCAAACAAATGGTCCTAATGAAACATAAAATTAACAAAGCATTGTAAACAAATCGAGCATGGACTGGATTCTGTAGGATTTTCGAACGCGGTGATCCTCACCCCAGGGCACGTAAGACAATGGCGCCAAAGGGTTAAAGGTGTAAACATTTGACAGAAGTGTCACAGCAAGGATACGAGTTCGCCCGGCTACAGCTGTAAGGCATTGTTGGAGGACTCTTGAGGAGGGCGGCAGGACACCAACTCGTTGTGATGTTAATGAGCAGCTTGCCATTGGATTGAGATCTGGGCTGGATACAAAAACGGAAAATCTGCAAGTGTGTGGATTTCTTGGTTTGACAGCTGTCAAAGGGCTAATAAGTGCGAGTGTCTCTTTATCCATGCCAAACCAGGATTAGGGAATGTAATTGAAATCACTGATTGAGTGATTGATTGAAGGTTTGTCGCAGTGAGAAAGAGTCAAGCAAGCACACATGTGGGCTGGCTTCATTAACGGCTCAACCTGGAGTTGCTAAAAAAAATCAAAATCAAAATGGAATGGATGCGCTTAAAAGGAAATAAAAGTATGCCTTAAAAATATATGAGATTTTATCATTAGACTTTATCACAACTCCTTCAAATGTAAGTCTTAAATTTAGGGACAATGCTCCAAGACAGACGCTGAAACTTAAAGACAGTAAGTATTTGTCTCTTGCAAGCAATCCCCTCAAGGGCTTGTCAGGAATTTATCAATTAGAGCAGCCAGCAGAGCAACAAATTGATTGATTCCCATCAGTCCCACCTCAGGAGAGGTGGTAGACTTAAATGAGGAGATAAGCCAACTTGCAGACGAACTGGGCAAGTTACAGCGAGCTGCCTGCTAGTAGAGGATGTAATCCGGTTAGGCGAAACTTTGGACGGGCCTTGAGGATGAACTTCCGTGGCAACCCATCTGCAGCTCGCAGCAAATGCGCAATTTTCAGCTTGACTTGGCGCATGAAACAAATTCGAGCTGAGGACACTGGGAGAGGGGCATGTCAGACTTAATTGAAAAAATAAAAGCAAGGCGCACAGAGAACGGAGCCGCATCCGTGCAACCTTCTGCCGCATCCTTTTCACTCCTTTACGTTTTTCTTTTTTCGGTGGCGGCTGTTCATTTACAGGACAGCGCACCTTTTCTTCGCATGCGATTTTCAGGAAATTGCGCTGCTCAATTACAGCGAATCCTTGCGCTGGGTATTTTAAATTTTCTCATCTCATTTTTACCGTTGACTTGGCCAGGACAATTGCCGCGAAAGGGGCACAGCATAAAGAAGCACAGCACAAGTCGCGATCTTACTACGTTTCAAATTAAAACCCATTTAATGCGCAGCATTAAGGAAAACAACGACGGCAGCTCCTTTAAATAAACAATGGGACTCTACATATGGAGGTCCTCCCTTTGCTGTTTGCTGTAACCCATTTTGTATCTTATCTCGACCTTCGGTTTGTCACTCCGTGATTTATTTCCCCCTTCAGAGTGGCTCTCTAATGAATCCAAATTCGAGTGCTCAGCAATTCAGTGCATCATAAATTTTAAATTAACCCCAATTTCGGGCATCACCCAATCCTTGCCATCCTTGGCGTAAAGGGGTTGCCGAGATGCAAATATTTCCACCTTTCGTCAGTGCGGAAAATGAGAAGCAAAGCTTTGCACTCGCTCTTTCAATTAGCCTTGTGGCAGCACGGCTCGTGGTAGCAGGTGAGGCCTGAATGCAATGAGAAGGCTCAAAAGCCCAACCCGAGCATTTAAAGTCTAAGTCTTAGATGGGCAATTCAAAGGAGGACTTGCCGAGCTGGTTCAAGTGTTTGTAACTCGTTTTGAGGGATAGCTAAGAATAAACTATGAAAAGGATTCCAAGTCCGAATTTTCAACATAATTATATCTTACACACTTAGGGGCGCCAAAAACGTAACACAAGAGTAAACTAATTAAAAAAGTTGACTATGAAATAAGGTTGTTAATGCATGCATAGATGCAAACACGAAAGGAAATATAAAAATTTAACAATACTTAAGCTTAAATCTTTCTCAGACATATTTTAAATGAATCCCGATTTCAGCGTGCTACATAAATCACTAGTAGTCAGAAATACTTTAAGAAGGTGTGCAAAAGTATGCTACAAAATGTGGCATCGTAAAATAAAAACATGAAAGGGAGCTTTGCCAAGTCGAAATTTATATACCCTTGCAAATAATAATACAAATAAAATTAAAGCAGATTATATATTTTCTTGTAGTCCAAAATCTCTGAAACCAACGAAAATCGGGTAATTTAACCCGATCAATCCTATGGCAGCAATAAGATATAATGATCCATGAATATGGATGATGAATCATATTTAAAATTTGTTGCTATAAATTAATTAAAGGACCATATATAGTTTCAACCCGACATCTTTAAAAACAACAAAAATCGGCTAATTTAAGCCAAACATTCCTATATCATATTAATGGGAATAGAAAGAATACTAAGTGCAAAGTTTTATTCAAATAGCTCAAAAACTGAGGGACTAACATAGTTTGTGTAGAAACGGACAGACGGAAAGACGGACATAGCTATCAAGAATATTTATACTTTATGGGCTCGGAGATGCTTCCATCACTGCGTTGCAAACTTCTGACTAACATTAAAATACCCTGCAGGGGTATATATAAATGCCACTAAGTCTGATAACTTAAAGATTTAATTTCATACTTTTAGACACCTTTCAAAGTGATTTCAAGACTTTAGTGATTTCCGTATAACTATTTTGTTTGGCCCTTAAGAACATGTCTTAAAACAAAGTATTTTTCCATATAATACTCTACATAGGCAAATAACAAAAAGTACTTAAAAATACCCACTGTGGGGAACTAACAATGAATTTCCAGCAGAGATTCTCAAGTACCCACCCAGAGTGCATTGGGCATATGCATATGCACACCCAAGGTACTCCCATTGAAGATGAGATGACTGCAGACTCTGTGTGGCCACAGATCGGGGCTAATCAAACTGGGCCACACCAATGCCTCGGGAAGGAGGTTGTGGCGGATATTCATCTGAAGGAATTTAATGGATTTTAGAAAAGTGCCTCATAAATGTCAACAAATGGATGCAAATCTAGGTGACTTGGGTTGGGTTAGTACTGCTCGGCTTTGAATGGAATGGCTTCTCTGGGCTCGGGCGTTGTGGCCAACGAGTCTACCAAGTAGTCTGCAGTCTACGAGGACGCACAATATAACAGACTGTCTGGTAGGTCGAAAAACTTCCTTCGGGACAATACACCCAGACAGCAGGACGTCTGTCTTACGACGCTGGGCACTGAGCACGTACTCAGCACTCGGGACAAAACACAACTGCTTTTTGTTTTATTTTTGCATTATGACAATCTCCCGAGGGGACGCAAGGTGTGTCTTAAAATAAGAGGGAAAGGGAAAAGGTGGCTCGTAAATTGCAAATGAAATGAGCCAAAACGAATTCCAATGCGGTGAAAGAAAAGAGAGTGCTAGTGAGCTGAAGAGCTGAAGAGGCTCGCTATCAAGAATGGCTGCCCTACGGTATTCTGCACTAATTAACAACAAATGATGACATTAGACCAAAATCAGAGAAAAACGAATCATCGAAATCCGAAGTAATAAAAAGTGAGACTGTGTTGAGAAAAAACATCTGCTATGCGGACACAAAAACGCAAAGCCACTCGCAAATCTGAGGCTAGAAAGTGTTGGACCGCCCGTCGATGTCCTGCTGTGCTAGGACTCGTGCTTCGGTTTGAGCCCGCCGATTGAGATGTCCTGCTGGCGCTGCTCGGCAGAGTTTTCCGCATTTGTATTTCCCAATCCGATTATAGACTTTGCTCCGCGTCCCCTAAACTCCCATAATATCAACATTAATTTATGGTTGAAACGATTAGAACGCTAAATAGAAACCCCCCCAAAATAGGAATTATTGTTGATGAAGGCCGAGAATACGTTGTATGTATGTATACTCACAGCCAATAAACAGGAAATCTAATCGGGCTTACCTGTAAGGAGAGTAAGAGAAAGAAAAAGAAATTGCATTAGTCCATATAATTATTTAAATCAATAAAATAATGCCATTAATAATAGGGAATTTAATATGTCTCAAATCTCTAGAAATGTATGCGAAATCGTAAAAATTTGACTTCTATAACTGTCCAATACTTCATTATATGTTATTCCCTTAAATTATAGCCACTTCACGGAAATGACACCATATAATTCCAATTAATTCTTATCAAGTTTATTTTAGTTAAGCCATTTATTCACATTTAAGCACTTAAAACACCTGGCTGCCGACTGCCCAGCTGGCTGTCAGCAAATTGGCTCCACCGGCAGAATGCCCTCGACCAGGCCCAGAATGATAGCCGTAATCTCGTACCAGGCCACATTCTCCAGCACCACATTCATCGGCGGCACAATGAGTCCCTCCATAAACTGCGAGACCTCAGTGGGATTGTCGTTGATCATGATCTCCAGATAGTCCTTGATCAGATCGTTAATGAACTTGGTGTACAAGCGGCTGTTCATGATCCCCGTGGTCTTTGAATTGGCCTCTCCCAACTCCCAGTTTACCTTCCAGCTCTTGACGTACACGCCGCTGGTGGCCGATTTTGGACGGACAATGAAGCTACCGTGGGCTCGGAAGTTGATCAACTCCAGAACCAGAGCTCCATCACCCCACAGGGAGAAGTCGGCACCAAAAAGACGAGCCAGGATGTTTAGTTTGTAGTTTGAGCTCCTCACAGATATCTTTGGAAAGTTCATGTCGAACTTGATGGTATGCAAAACGTTGTTCCATTCCAGCTTGGAGAACTCGTAGCCATCGAGACCCTCGAGAATTAGTCCAGTAAAGTTTCCTTGGCAGCTGTGGATTTATATCGAGATGGATTCCTTTCAGTTTTAAGGAATTTTAGTTTCTTGGGGTATTTACCCAAAGTTCTCGGTTCTGGTAGCGATTTCCTTGTAAGCAATCTGAGCTGGGGCCAAGATAGGAATCCCTCTGGCTGGATAACCACACCGCATCTGCAGGCGCAGGAACTCCGTCAGCTCGCGCAGCTCATCATCGAAGAGCTTGGCGGAGCCCAAGGAGCTGCAGCAGAGAAGCGCCACCAAAATTACACAACAAGTTCTCATTGCGAGTGCCAAACAGTAACTGCTAATGATTCAGGCAACTAGTTAGGTACGATTAGCCACTTAGGTAGAAAAAATCGATAAGATTGGATTAGGCCAGGTGGCTGGGAGATAAGCGACCGAGTTCCCAAATTCATTTCGATATTTTTTAAAATAATTGGAGTACCAGAAACCGTAGCTTATAATCAAATAAAATCAGATAACATTTTATGTTGGTCGATTAACACAGTATCTAATAGATACCATCCCTGTATCTTGAAAATTGAGATACACATTCAGAAATACACAGAAAATATGATTGGGAACCGCAGAAAAATGACACCCCTAAAAGTAGACCAAGCAGTTAATGTATCGACAAGTGTTTATTTTTTATTCAGCCGCTGAACTAGGCCCAGGGATTGGCAGCGGGATCGCAGTTGACGACAATCGGATCATCCTCGCTCTCGCCATCGCTGCTGGACAGGATCAGGTCGACGACAGTCCAGAAGTCTTTGCCCTTCAGCATCTTGTTCACGCGCGGAACAATGGCGTCCTCAATGGTGTCGGAAATGGCCTGCTGGTTGTCATTGATGCCCTTCACCACGATGTTCTCCAGCTGGCGGTTAATGGCGCGGTTGATCTTGCCATTGCCCATGAATCCAGTGATGTCCGACTTCACGGACTCCAGCGAGATGGTGGTCTTGAGCGAGGTGATCTTGGCGGATCCCCACAGCATGGGCAGCTTGTACTTCAGGGTGCCGGCGATGCGCAGGTTAATCAGGTCGAACAGCAGCTCGCCGGATCCCTCGTACTCCACGGACAGACCCAACTGACGCAGGGCATCGATCAGAGTATCAGTGCTGTACTTCTGGGCGGTGGTGTCGATGTTATTGAACCGGAAGTCGAAGGTCATCTTGCTGGTGATCACGTTCAGCTTGAACTTCTGGATTTTGAAGTCGTCCAGACCGGCGATCTGTAGGTGGAAAACGTTGTTCAGCGTCTCGAAAATGCCTTTCTTGAAGTCCAGGTCGAATTCGTTGATGCGGAGAGGGGCCAGCACCGGAATGCCGTACTGGGGGAATCCGCACACCATCTGCGCCTGGAATTTGCGGATGAAGCGACGTGCCTGCCAGGACACAATGAACTGCGGCGCAACTAAAGATTTGATTTCATTTTTAGTTGGGTTTACATTTTAAATTGCTATGAAATAGACTTCTGACTCTAATCATTGTTTTTGTCTTGTTTGGAAAAATGTTTTACTCTAATTAATTATTAGAGAACGGATTTGATTTTAATAATGTCCTTAAAAAAGGACTTCGCATGAAATGAGACCTCTGTCAAAGTACTACAAATTTGTTTCACAAAGTCATACTGATCCTCTCCTCCTCTCACCTTCGACGGCTCCCTCTTCGGGCTCCACAAACAGATCGATGTCGCCATTCTGATCGGCCAGCTCTCTCAGACGCTGCTCCACTCGGTTGGGCAGAGTGCCGGCGGCACAGGCGGCCACCAGGCAGGCCAAGACTAGCAGGAAACGCATTGCTGATTGTTGCTTTTAGTAACTCAACTTGCTACTGAATTGGCTAACCCCCGGGCAGAGTCTTATATACCAAAATCCATCCCGGGCGATAACGCCAACGGAGATACTGTGGGGAGATACGGGCTAATTAAAACGTAGATCGCTAGCTCGGTTGAATTGCTCATTTCTTTATTGGTGGTTGGTTTAGTCTATCTTCCTGGACTCTACGGCCAGCCAGGGGGCGGGTGTAGGGTTGCAAGTGCCGGTGGTAGCGGACACCATGCTCAATAGGTACCAGATCTTGTGACCCGACAAGAAGCCGTTAACAATGGGGCCAAAGATCTCGGAAATCTTTGAGCTGATGGCCGCCTGGTTGCCATTGATGAAGGCTGGCACCTCCTTGTCGATAACGTCGTTGATGAACTCGTTGATCCTGCCGTTGCCCATGACACCGCCAATGTTGGAGGACACGCCGCCCAGGCCAATGGCGACCGAGAACTTGTAGATCTTGATGGAGCCGAAGATGAAGGGCATCTTGTACTTGAACTCGCCCTGAATGGACAGATCCTCCAAGCTAAAGGACAAGGGTCCAGTGCTCTCGTAGCGCACAGACAGTCCCAGTTTCTGCAGCAGATTGATCAAGGTGTCAGTGTCAAGGAAGTGGGCGCTGGCCTTGATCTCGCTGAACTTGAAGTGGAACTTGACCTTCTTGCTGAAGGTGTAGCTGACCTTCAGCTTCTTGATCTCCATGCCATCGAGGCCATCGAGACGGAAGCGCAGGAACTGCAGCAGGGAACTAAGGGCAAGAGTTAGACTTAGGTACTTCCCCGCAGATAGGCAGAGATACTCACTCAACAACAGACTCGACCAAGTGGATTCGCAAATCAGCATTGGTATAAGGGGCCATTGGGGGGATTCCGTACTGAGGCCAGCCGCAGGGCATTTGGTTAAGTAGGCCCTTGATCGCCTTCTTGGCCGATCCATTCAAGATCAGGCCCTGGGTATCGGGCTTGACGGCTGTTCAAGACGAGTTACAACTGATTTATTAGCCCTCGATTGTGGCCAAGGACACTTACGATTGCGCTCGACCAGCTTGTCCCACTGCTCCTCGCTCAGAAGCTCTACATCATAGGCTGCCACGCAGGCCAATAGGGCCACCAAAACACAGACGATTGCTTTCATTGTATAGCCACCTGATTGTTGTGTCCCGCCGGCCATCGCCTTTTATAGCAAAACTTGGTCAGTAGTGGGGGCGGGGCCTGGGTCTCGCCTCATTAGCCAGGTTAACATTCACCTGGTAATCTCTCGAGCTGATAAGGGAAGCCCAATTCGCTCCCGATTTAAAGCGATGGAATTCAATCGCTCGCAATTCGGATTTCTTCTTCCTTCGCTTAAGTGGATTGTTTTGGCGTAATCTCGACGGCCAATTGGCCAATCGATTGTCAAAATCGTCTTGAGAACATTTATGGTCTATCATTGCGAAACGCACACGGCTGGGACTTATACGCAAATGCCCTGGCTGGCCGGGGAAAACCCGCGTCAAAGTCAATGCAGGTGTCCGCGGATTAATGGTATTATTGACTGATTCGTATCACTCGATAGGGGGTAACTTCTGTATTTCCATGTCAAAACTGCACGGACTTGCTGACACTCTTCACAAGTCTCTCAAGGGCCTCTCCTTAGCGAGTAGTTTATGGCCGGCTTTGATTAAGATTTTAATCGGTGAAAACCGTAACATCTGCGGAATAACTCCGCACTGGTCTAGGCAGTTGGGCCAAGTCCGGCGGAAACTTTTGGCCTCATAAATCATTTAGAGGGTATTGGTCAGTCACCTGCCACTCGTCGTCTGGTCTATGTATTTATAGATCTACCCGCGAAAGTCCTTTAACTAAGCTATTTCCAGCAATCGGTCGTAAATCATACATCGGCACTCAGGAGTGGCCTGATTGTAAATCAAATAACAAACATTTCGCAGACTTTAGATCCTGAGGAGTGCTTGGATTATATTTATATTTTAATCCGAAACAAACAAGGCATTCCTGCGTTTTAAAAATATCTCCGTTGAAGTATGTGGACTCAGGTGCCTTGTTTGTTGATTTGCAAATACAGGGGAGGGTAGGTTAAAACCTTCAACCCCTTCCCTTTGTGACTCGCTGATGGAGCAGATGACAGAATGGAGACTAGTATCAAAAGAAAACTTTGATAAACAAGGGAAGATCCCTAAAACTAAGTTTCAAATTTCTTCTATTATCATCTGAGTTGTTGCTGTTATAGGAGTTTCTGCTGTAGTTTTACGGTTCTTTCTACATTTTTCGAGCTTCACGAAACTTGAGTTAAAAACCCTTTACTTGCTCGGAAAAATTAAGGAAATTTGTTTTTAGATTCTTTCAAACTTTTTTTTATTTGCTTAGAGACAGCATTTCTCCGAAACAGTGGGGATGAGGCGAAAACTCTTCGCCTGTAACGCTTTTGAAAATAAATTGTGATAGAAAAACATTATGGGAGCAGCTATGATTGCTAGATTATTTTTCATTTTAATTAAAAATAATTTTGCGATGTAATAGATAACCTATGCTGATAGAACCGCTGCTAGAACATCCGATTTCTTAATTATTGACTAAAATTCACCTTTTGAAAGAGGTTTAAAAATATTTTAAGAATTCTTGAGCATGCCAAAAACCAAGCCTTTTGCTTTCGCTCAGGGAATTTTCTAAACCTATTCTACAAAACCCCGGAACTGGTTACTATAATAGAAATAAAATACATTTAAAACAAATAAACTTTGGAGGGAAACAAAGTTGTATATTTTACCACCTTTTTCACCTTTATCATTTCGGGTGTCGGTATTGCACCCTTTTCTACTTTGAATTCACATAAATTAAATCCAAACCCTGTAATTAGTTTAAAGTTTTTTTAATGTTAATGTGGCGATCTAAAGTCTGAAGGATAATAAATATTTACCGCTGGCAAATAATATTTAGCAAAGTTGATCAAAAACTCCTAAGCCCTGCAAATTAGTACAATGAATTTGGTTTTGTATAATAATGTTTTTTTAAAAAGAATTATTGCCAAGAAACGTTTTAAACTTCGCCTTATTCACTGTTTATTAGGATGAACTATTATCTTAAGAGACACGCCCTAAACAGACTTTGATCTCACGTGTTTTTTCCAAGTTTTACGTATATAAGTGATATCTCTATATGTAGCTTCCCTATCGGAATGGCAGATCAGATCATTTCCTCGGGATAAGTAGTCTGATTTATATAACAAATTGAAATTAAAAAAGTTGGCCAACCGGGAAACCGTAGCCAGATAAGACAGCAATAAGGCATCGATCCAATAGCCGTACCGTCCCGCCCCGCCCAGCCGCGGTGGCTAATCAATCGTTCTCGGACGGAGAACGGAGCGGAGCCCCTTATCATTCGCCCACCTGGACGGGCGGGTCGTCTATAAAAAGCAGCTCGTCCGAACGGACGATTGAGTAGTATAAATACCGTCTGCACTGCGATCAGTTGGTAGGACTCTCAGTCAAAGCAATAATGAAAATCTTTGTAGCTCTTCTGGCTTTTGTGGCCGTTGCCAGCGCGGCTACGGTGGGCGAGCCCATTGGTGAGTATCGGAGATACTCCTTCGTCCTAGCACAATAAAATCTAAGCTTACGATCTATGTATCTACGCTCTAGGCTCCCACTCGATCTCCAGCACGATTGTGGACGTGATCGAGGGCGTCAAGGAGCAGATGCCTTGTGGCTTTGCCGGTCTGGGCATTCCGCCTTTGGCTCCCCTGAGGATCGAACATCAGGATATTAACATCGATACCGAGGCTCTAAAGGCGCAGGGAACAATCGACCACTTCCGCCTAAATGGCCTGAACGATTTCGATATCGATGAGATGAAGGTCAACGCCATCACCAGCAAGGTCACCTACAGGTTCCTCTTCCGCAACGTGAACGTCGACACCCAGTACGACCTGCAGGTGCTGCTCAAGAAGTTCGGCTTCACCATTAACCTTATCGGAGCTGGCCATGCCAAGTTCTCCATCAAGGATATGGTCATCTGGGGCACCATGAAGTACTCTCTGGGCGTAATTAGCGGCAACTTGAAGCTCAAGTCTCTGGAGGTGCGCACCCATCTGGGAGAGGTCGACTCCGAGATCGAGGGCATCCTCGGCGATGGCACCATCAACGAGAAGATGAACGAGTACCTGGCCGAGGCCGTAGAGCTGGCCATCAACGAGAACGAGGACCTGATCGCCGATACCATTGAAACCATTGCTCTGCCCGCTGTCAACAGCGTCCTGGACGACGTCAGCCTGGCCGAAATCATCTCCAGCGCTGGAGGCGAGGGTGGTGAGAAGGAGGTCTGTATTCCCCCCGAGCTCGGGTGGTAAATTAATCATGGTCGATTAAACAACAAACGTTATTGAATCAACTCGTTGTGGTTATTTTTTGGCTTGGGTTTTCAATGGGTTATCTCGGGACTTAACAAGTACGTAAAGCTTTCACAGAATTTAGAATTTACGTACCGATTCAAATATAGACAGCTTATCTCAAGTTTAGTATTATCGATCATAAAACAATTGCCAAATTATTTGCCGATTAACAATACTACTTCAGTAGCCAAACAGAAAGAAAATACTTTCAAACGTTGTTTTCATATTAAATAAAAAACAATAGGTACATAAAAAAGTAGGTAAAATTTCGAAAAAGTTTAAATAATTGCAATACTTTACGTTTATTTCCGAGAAAGAACAAGACAGTAATAATTCGATAATTTTTTTTTTTGAATTTTTTGAACAATTAATTAAATCTTTAGTACTGTTGGATTACAAATTGTTCGATTACCAGAATAATCGCACTTGCTATTATTATTTTACGTTGTGCCCCATTTTAGGTACGATAGTTAAGGTACATTTTCGTAGTGTACAGATAGTTTATCTCATCGGGCCAATTGCTATAAAAGAGCAATGCCTTGGTCAGGATTTGACCAGTGGTTTTTGCTACCTCAAAGGTTTAGCTCGTGTGCCTTATCCCGGAATAAAAATGAAGTCTGTCCTTTTCATTGCACTTATCTTGGCCCTCGGCAGCTGTTACGGTGCCGAATTCGCTGAACATTTGGCCGGTAAGAGTGACTGTTTTGATGAGAAATCGACGATTTTATTAAGCAGTGCCGTTTTTAGCTCAGGACCGTTCTCTTTCCAGCGTGGTTTTGGAGGGCCTGGAGTCCTTGAAAGTGGTTCTCCGCAATGGAGCCCCGAATCACGGAATTCCCGTATTGGCCCCTGCGACGCTCGCGAACAAATCCTTTAAGTTTAGCACGGGAGAGTTCAGTTTTGAAGGTGAGGTTCAGGACTTTGCACTGCAGGGTATGGATGAATTCGAAACGATCATCATGAATGTCGACGTGATTCGGGGCCGCGTTACCTTCGAGCTAAATTGGAACAGCCTGAACTTCACCACTTTGTATAAGGCGGATGTGGGCAGCGGGTATCGCGTGCAGCGCGAAGGTGGCGCCTTCTTTGCCCTTGAGAACCTCAACATCCGAGGCCGGATCAACTACTCACTGGGCATACTGTCCCAGAAACTGGCTGTAAAGGACGTCCTGATCTACCCCTCGGTAGGCAATGTCAACTCGCAGGTCGAGAACCTGTCCAAGTACCGAATTCTGAACCGCAAGATGAACGAGATCGTCGAGGAGTTCGTCACCCTGACGATCAACGACAACACAGACTTTGTCGCGGAATGGGTCAGCGAGTTGGTCACCCCCATTTGCAACGAGATGATCGGAGACCGCACCCTAAGTGATATTATCGGAATTATCACGGGAGGAGGAAACTAATTACCAAATATCGACAATAAAGCTTAAGAACTCCCAACTTCAGTATTCCATTCACATTTGCGGTGGGCTAAACGTGTGAGCCATAAACATGTGCGAACGTTTTATTGGCCTACCTACCACCAGCAACTGAAAAACACGCAAAAACACCCCATCAATTTGGATAATCTAATCTATCAGATTAAGCTTATAATAGCATTTCCTTTGCCAAAATTGATTAGGCCAGCTGAGGGCTTAAGCCATATAGCTTGACAAAGCTAGTTAGCTACATAGCATAGCTACAAGTTAGTCTAAGTTTCCACTTTTTAGCTTGGGATACTTTAGGGTATTTTGCCTTGAAAGGTAAATATTTGCTTAAATTATAGATGCTGCAGCTCTAGGGATTTAGGATTTAATTACAAACATAATTTAAAAACATTTACTATATTTAAGTGTAGCTTAAAAAAAACCTCAAGACACAGTCACTTAAATATCTTGTAATCAGTCAGAACGTAAACTCTAGAAGTTTATACATACAAATATATTTTCAAATTTATTTTCCTCTATTTTTTTCTACTTCCCTATCATGGGTTTTTGTGTAGATAGCTGTGACAACGTTTTTACATGTTACATACGTTGCATACTTTTTGGCTGATCCAAAGTGCAATTACTAAATGCTATGGCTCTTAAGTATTTGCAGATAGCTATGTTTCACTCCTCGCTCCACTTGCAAAATATGTTTTCATATCCTGATTTTCGTAGAATTTATTTAAGATAAAAATCTAATGTTTTTTGATTGGCGACGAATCTATCTGTAAAAGAAAATTACAAATTTTTGTCTGATCGAGACTGCTATGTATGTAGAGCCGTAGAATTGAAAATCGGCTCCGATAGTCTGTTCAGAATCATTTAAATCTTTATCGAAAGGTGTTGTAAAGCTATTTGCAGCTGCATACTAACATTTTTTCAAAAACGAATTGGTTCTGGTTAAATGGGAGTGAAAGTGTTAAAATTAACATTTTGAAAATTGGACCTGTTGGGGCCGATGAAGCAAAAGTGCCCAAATTTGGATTGCTGTTGTGTTCTGTTGTGTTCCGTGTCAAACGACACCTCAATCTGATCCGATATTTCGACTTAAAGATATTTAAAAAACAAGATTTTAAAGGCCTTTTTGAAATGAAAACGTTTGTCTCAGTCTGTGTCTGTTTGCCGTTCTGTATGAAATTTCCATTTTAGAGTCCTGGAACAACTTTTATTTTATTAAACAGCTCAAGCTGAACCACATTTGTTCTACAACTTATTGGGTTTCCCGCTAGTTTAGCAAATCATTTATGTCAATAAAATATTTAAAAATCTATAATTATAATACTTTTTTTAAGTTTTTGCTTTTTCTTTTTTAAATATTTCTAACCATTTTAACTATTTACTCGAGGCCTTCAGATTACTCAACTTTTGATTTATTTTATTTAAAATTAAATTTGATTAAAATTAATAGCAAAAATCCCATAAATCTAATATTTTACATGAACTATACATAACTATATATACATATATGTAAAAATACTTGTAGTACTTGTGCACAAATGCAGTATACTTTAAAATTATCAACAAAAATTAAAAATTTTAATTTTAACTACCGTTTTAAAATTTTTGTTTTTCATTTGTACAATGTCAGTTTTAAATAAAAACTTTTGATATCAATCAAAAACACCTCTAACTGATCACATCTTTAACAATTGCCGGCGTTCAGCTATTTTAAATAGATAAGTAATATGGGAACGACCTGTAAAGTGTAAAATGTCTAGCTAAGGATATCAAGACAAACGTGTCGATTTAGAAACTAGATGAATTTGTTTAATATATTGTCGTTAACGTTACTATTAATCGTCACAAAATTTGTTATCAGAAACTTTTGGAGTTGATGGTGCCATCGTCATTTTTATTTCAACACGTTAAGAGGTGTTTTTGTTTGTTGTTTCTGTTGTTAATTTAACAAATTCTGCAGTTAAACTCTAGTACACGTACCAATTATACACGTACCAAAGTTTCACTGTAAATAAACATAGAGGAATTGGTAGACTAATGAAGAATTTTTCCTGTGTATAAAATGACTAGAATACTAAAATTAATTTGATAACCCCTCTATATGTGCATGTACTGTAAGAACCACAGGTTCAATGTACTGATATTATCAGGGCTTAAATAGATTAAAAACGTATTAGCTTCTGTGTTTTTATTTTTCTTGGTAGTTCAAACCATTAGAAATTCGTAGCATAGCCAAGGTTGTTCAATGTTTGTTAGACAATTGATAGTGGGATCATACGAGCGACTTACCACCCAGGCAGCTAGACAGACCTTGACAACATAACATAGATCAATTGGCAAAATGCTCGCCGCCGCTGAAAACGTGCGATGAGATCTTCACTTAAAACGCAGTTTAAATGACGGGGAGTTCAAAAAGCTCTAGAATTAGTAATATTCACGAGAGCTGAGAGCGCCACGAAAATCCCTAGCCAGATTATCTGTATCAGGCCCTCGGCAGCTTATCATCATCTTTCTGAGAGAGTCAAATAGCTCGTATATGAATATATATTCGAAATCAGTTTAATTTCATTGTTCACTCAGGACGGAGGCACAAATCACTTTCCTCTAGAAATGCTGCTTAAATGTGTTACTTTGCTGCTGGTAACTCAGGTAAGGGCAGCTTACGAGTGTTACGGGAATCATCCGACTTAATCAATCAATAATAATTTCCAGCTCTTGCTGGCGGACGCCAAGCCAGTTGATCCTGGATTCGATGATCCCCAACAAAAGGCGCTGGAAAAAGAGGCCAAGGAGGAGACAGTCAACCTTCTGAACAACCTGTTCCGTTCTCAGATCGCATACTTTACGGAGGTAAAGGCCAAACTAAATCCGCAAATGAAGCGAGCCGCCGACATCAGACTTTATATTTCGCGATTGAACCAAGCTATTGCAGTTAGTGATCTGGACGAAAAGGATAAAATGTGGCTGGACATTTTCGATGAAGTAAGTTGTTCGGGACTTCAAAAGCTCAAACAATAATTGCTGCCTTTTTCCCAAATCAGTTCAGGGGCTCTCCGTTACTATTAAATAGGGAGGCCGAGACAGGACTCAGCGATAGCGAATACAAAACCCTGTTAACTGGACAAAAATTACAGGATATATCCACAAGATTCGTTTCGGATGTGGGTGATTATTTCTGGAAAATGGCCAAGATCAGTGGAAAAGTCGTTGGAAACCACTTGGACGGTATATCGTACACTCCCAGACACTAGGTCCTAAGGCTGAACAAAATCCGAATAAACAATGTGTTGACAAAAAGCTTTTTGCTAGTAAACATTCAAAAAATGCGTAAGCACTGACTCGTATCGTAATGGAAAAGCATAATATAATTATTTTACCTTTCTTTTATCAGACGTCAGAAGGGTAATCCTTGACCAGAAGGGAAGGTCCTTATAAAACATACTTGAAACTAGAGAAGAATGTCTTTATCATATTCTTGCAGATAATTCTTTCATAATTTCCTAAATCGGAAAGCATTCAAAATTATAATTGATTTCGTTTCAAGATCAAATGTTAGATATTGTAAAGCGATTTTAAATATATTAAAGGCGAACATAACTATGTTTCAAAGGATATTTTATAACAAAACAATAAAGACACGAATCTTAATCTTAAGCAAACTTAAATGATCGATTGGTCCTTAAAGGCACGTACCTGTTATTTCGACTCATTTGCTGATCTTGATTGCAAATATATTTACAAGCCTTTTCACATTAAAAGTTGTTTATTAAAATTTGTATTTGGTTTATTTTAATAACGAATGCGTTTGCTTCTTCTTAACGTTACACAATGTTTCAACTCACTTTTGCACCTGTACGTAGTTAGCCTGCTAATTAAATGATAAATTCTCTCAAGCCGTCACGATTTCGTGAATCATTCCCAGCGACAACCAAATTGGGACATATTATGACTTAATGGCCAAATCGGCTTTATTTTGTTCAACTCTATTCGGTCGATCGAGAACGAAAATAAATCGGCGAAATGAATGCAACCACAATTTGTTGTGCAATTGAAATTGAAATAGCAAATGCAAGCAAAGCGCATGATATTTTTAATGCAATTCACGTTAAAAATAAACGCTTAGTGCACGGGAAAGCCGAGGGAAAGGGCTGTGGAAATAGTTGTAGGAAACGAGGAGGTGGAGGATCAGGGTGTGGAGCAGATGACGAGCACGCATGCCATCAACTCCGCCGGTCGGCCATGTGCCGCTGTCGTGCCACTGAAATTTGGTAATCCGCACACACACAAAGAAATATTGTGGGTTTATTAAAGAAACATATCAAAAACTATTAAATAAGTTAAAGCGAAGATAATGCGAATTTCTTTTAACCTGTGCTAGCAAATTTACAAAATCAAAATGTCTCTTTTAAGGCGTTGTAAACAAGTCTAAGGCCCTCTGTAAGGACTGAAAAACATACAAATATAATCAACTAAGAGCAAACTTTAAAAAAAATACAATAAAATAAGTCCCAGTTCAAAATAATCTTCTTTCTGTGTATGGAAAGTGCATTTGTGTTGTTAATGCCAGTATTTGTGGCCCCAATGGCATCTCCATGTTACGCTCTCGAGCGTATCGACGCACAACAACAATTTCCACTTCCGAATGACACACACAAAACGCCATATCAAACAGCAGCACAAAAAATTCAAGTAAAAAATAAATAAAAAAAAATGATATGCGAATGACAGTGGCAAACAAATCTCCGCAAAAGTCTGTTCGACAAAATTATTATTATATTATTGGACAATTAAATGTAAATAAACAAGCTTGCCGAAAGCTAGGCAGCAATAAAGACGGCAAGCCAAATCGCCAACAGATAAGAGGCCAAAAGTTGAGATGAGATTGTTAAATCGAAAATAGAGAGACTGCCGGCAGCTACCTAGCTTTCCAATAACAAATTGTGGCCGACCTGTTTTGTGCTTTCATATTTACAGCTCTCGCGATAATTAAATGACTTAATGCTACTCAATAAAAGGTATTCAAATAAGATAAGACACCCAAAGTGGAAAAGCAATTTAAATATTTGTGGAAGCAATTGTGATATCTCAAGTTCATTGAAATGAGAATCAAAGAAAGATAAGAAGTCTAATTACTTATTAAAATAAAACAAAAAATATTCTACGAAAAAAAACAGAAAACAGAAAACAGAGGCAACTGTAAATAAATTAAAAAGTCATTAAATCTCAATTAGATGAAAAATATAATAACTTCTGGAAAAAGACGAAACCATTTTGGGATACTGAGAACTGGGTCGAAGAGGCATCCAAATGCGAAGTGAAAGAGAGTGCTTAGTCTGCATACAAATTCCCATAGACTCGCATAAAATATTCACTCGTAGTCAGTAAATTATTAAAATAAAAGTCGCCAAGCAGACTTGTAAGGGAATGAACGTACCCTGTTTGGGGCAGAGAGTAGCAACCGACAAAAAGCCGATGGGGCTAATTGCAATCGCTTTAATGTGGAGTCGCCGGCTATCCATTTGAGATAAGAGAGGAAATTTGTTTTTCACCGTCGCCAGCGGCATTTCTGTTAACTGCTGTTGTTGTATCATTCACCTTCGTATTTACAAACAAACAGGCAGTCTTTGTGTTCATATAAACATCGAGGTGAGGCGAAGGGGGCATTCCAGGTACTATTCCAATACAATTATCGATTCGTCACAATAATGCGATTGATATGCTGATACCGTTTAATCGATTTACTATTTATGCTCTGTCAAAGACAGCGAGGTGACAAAGAATCTTAATGCGTACTCTGCCTTTTATATTTATAAATACCAATTTATAGCAGAATATGCAAATCTGAAATGGCACATGGCGAGCTCAGACAATAATCAAGCTAACAGAAGTTTGAAGCTGCTTATAATTATTCGATTATTATGTTCTTATACGGCTATGATACAGACAACTATGTCTTTTTTGGTTCGGATTTTTTTCGTACTGCGACTACGGTCAGACTAATTTAAAAGGTCAACCAAAACAATGGCCAGAATTCGCAGTAGATAATTATTAATTTCTGAAGTCCTCGTGCAAACACTCCTGCAGAAATTAATATGAAAGCCCTTACACTGGTTATAATAATTATTACACCCGCTCATGTACATACATAGATTTAGTTAATTCATAATAATTACACAATTTCACCGCGGAAAACCCATGCCACCGAAAACTTATTTATTTTGTTTATTTATCTTGCTTTTGTGCAGTATAGTTGCTAAAAATAATGGCAAAAACCAATATATTCTGAGAGACCGTTTTGTCTAATGAGACATTAATATACTTTTTATACCCGGTACCCATAGGGTACAAGGGTATTATGTGTTAGTGCCAACCGAGAATGTATGTAACAGGCAGAAGGAGGCATCTCCCGACCCCATACAGTATACATATATGTATATTCTTGATCAGCACCACCAGCCGAGTCGATTTAGCCATGTCCGTCTGTCCGTCTGTCTGTCCGTGTGAAACAACAGATCTCAGAGACTATAAGAACTGGAGTTACCAAATTTGGTGACAACATTGGAATCTGTTGCACGCAGATCAAGTTTGTTTTAAAATTTGGCCACGCCCACTTGCGCCCTCAAAAATCATAAAAAACGTTAAACAAGCTATACTCGTTATTTTCTGGTTAAAGTTAATTGATAAAATAAATAAACGTTAAATTACGGACGTTTTCTGAAAATTTCAGTAAAATCACATTTTTTTGCGTTCTTATAAAATGTATCATTCATATTTAAGTATGACATTAAATTGTTTAGGTCGGGAGCTAATTCGAGAGGCGATTTATTTTAAGAAGTATCGAAGTAGAGTATGATAATGTATGTACAATTTTAAATTGCCAGCACTCTCGACTGTAGCTTTCTTACTTGTTAGATACCATTTTATGAATTAGAGGCTGTTTTTTCCATCGAACTAATTTTTTGTCTGGTATTTTTTTCGATAGACCTATCGGGTTTGACAATTAATGAGCAATTAATGCATTAATCTCTCATTGAAAGTGCCGTATAGTCGTCTTTCTCGCACTTAAGTAAATCCCTATGGTTTCTGTCAATCCTCTAATGAATACGCCAATTAATGAACTTTTTAATGCAGTTTCATAATGCATTAAGAAAAAGCATTTTATATTTATTGCATAAATGAAATTAATGAAATATAGTTTCGAGCAGCTCTGAGACCCCATTTTAATATTACAAATAAATCTGCGTATTGCTGTACATTTTGATTCCATATTTAAAAAATTATTAAATCATTTTAATTATTTAAAATTTAAATTTTAAATACCTTATACAGAAAATAGTTATTTTGTAAATGAGAACTTGATTTATTAGTATCATTTTTAGCACACCCTAATTTGTATTTAAATCTTTTCGCTATTTTTATTAGCAAAATATTGTAAGCATTTTTTGTATAATATAGCAAAATGAGTGGGGGAAAAGACCCCCTTTTTCTTTTGTTTGCTTTTGATTGTTCAAAGCTAAATATTCTTCACCTTCTCTATTTGTAACTTCACCGTAAGAAACTCTTATACATAGATGAGCATTTCGAACGGGAAAATCCAATAGGAATCCAATTCCGAAACACCATTCATCACCCCCCGACAGCAAATTAGAATCGGTATCGGTATTGGGACATACAAACATACAAGCGTACATACATAAATCTGGCTGGGGTTCGGGTCAATGCCAATAAGACAGTCGCGTGCAAAACGGTTTACGAGATCGTATTCCCGCGCATCATATCAGGTTTGCACGATAAAAGAGCGCAAACAGAGGTCCCAGCCTCTGTTAGTAAGTTCATGCGACCAGTTTTGTGTATTCTTGAGTACATGAAATCGAAATAGGGCTTTGGTTGACAGTATAAAGACGGAGACTGGTTGCCGCAGGTTGCACTTTCGCAATGGTTTCTACGGAGCTAGGTTGGTAAGTTGATACCATTGCAATGCTTGCTTGCAATGGTGTTTGTGACACACCTCTTCATGAATTGGACATCGCATGCACGTAGTAGCCTCTGACGATTTTGTTTACATTTTTGTTGAGCCTTTTGTTGTTGCTGCCGCTGCTGCTCAACAAGAGATTTTCTAATAAACCATTTTAGAACCGGTTTTCGGGTTTCGGTTTGATTTTGTGAACGGTTTCAGTTTTTTTTTTTTTCGGTTGTTGCCACAGAAAAGCCGAGGATGACGCGAAAGCAGAAGAGGAAGAGCCAGCACAAGAGGAAGAGGGCATCAAATTTCATGCCCCGCATACACACACACATACACACACACACAGTGGAAATTATTGGGCAGAAAAGCTTGTTTTAAACAACAAAAAATCGAAGCCCTTTATTTCGGGAACAACGGGCGAACGAACGACAACACTTTCAATGGCCCCGGTCCGGTCCGCTTCAATGGGCATTTTGGCAACAATAATCCCCGCACGGGGGTTGGGTTGATGTTCGGTCAGAGATTAGCATAGAGCACTCCAAACAAAGACGACCACAAGCCCAGACGCTCGCTCGCTGCCCATAACAAATAGCACAATGAAGGTGTGGATACAATTGCCGGCGATAAACATGTTTAATCAAAGGATTTCGCCTGGACATCTTGCCCTCAAGAAAGCCAATGAGTTTTCCGTCCTCACAGAGTCGAAATTCCTCCGCTGACTTGGGCATAAATTGCGAGATTGCGAGATCTTTTTTCGATGATGAAAACAAAACTCGAAGCATTTGAAAAACCAGAAACAGCATAACAGAATGATTGAGAGTTTACACATACATAAAATAATTAGGAATACTATAATAATAAATACTAAATAGGACTCCCTCTGGCTTATGTGAACTTTCAAATCAATGAATGATTTTCCTAAATTGTCAGCGACAACTAATGTGAGGCAATAATAATAGGGTTTCTTTTGGTTGGCTAATTGAAGTCAACCCAGGTTTTTAACTGAATAAACACAGGAAATATTACTATGGCAAGGCTTAATGCTTCTTATAACAAATACAGGACAACAGGACTCACCTTCAATGCACACCACATGGTCCCGAATAGACTGGGCTATCTGGGCATCCGCCTGCGGCAGCAGATCGATCAGATCGTATATGGCATAGATGGATGGGTGGACGCTCTCGAAGCGCTGGATCTCCTGCCGGATGGCCAGCGAGTTGCTAATCAGCGGCTGCGGCGGCTGGGCGACCAGAATGGATGAGGAGGCTGCTGCTGCCGCGGAAGAGGCTCCAGCGGATTGCAGTTGAAGGCTGGCAGCGTTGGACGTGGGATTGAGGCGCTGCTGCGGGGGCGGAAGCTGGTTCTGGTTCTGGTTGTGGTTCTGGAGGTGATTTTGCAGCTGATTCTGGAGCTGCTGCGGATGGGGATGGGACAGCGCGTGCGGATGCGGATGCGGATGATAGTTACTCATGGCGGGGGCGGCGAAATCGAGAGTTAGCTAACGTTTTTAATTAACTTAAATTGCTGCCACACACACGGCGCACACACACACACACTACAGAGAAGCGGTGGCACAATTTTTCCGACCGAACATTTTCCAATAACAACAATCGGGGGCAACAGAGTAATGTCTGGAATTCTAAGAGTCGCAGTTTTCGCCCAATTGACTCAATTCGGTAGATCGATTTTGCACCTGTACAAACAATCACAACACATCGATACGATACAATTACGGAATTACGGTTACAATACACGACAGCGTGTCAGTATCTGTTTCGATTATATTTCAATATATTAAGTTTACGCTGCTTTTCGCACTTTCCAAGGGGAGCGCTTTTGATTTAACAGAAAACTAACAGAGAACAGTGCGACGAGCATTTTTTCTCTGCTGGAATCTGCGTCCAGTAGGACCGTACTGGGGTAGTGGAAAAATGGTGCCAAGGCCCATTTGGGGCTGTTCTGGTCGGACGGTTGCCACATGTCCCCAATTGGAATTTGTAAAGAGCCAGACGTCCTACTAAATGTAAACATCACACTTATTCCAGCGAAGTGGCAGCTTCATAGCTTAATTACAAATTTAATATTTTTAAAGTGTAAATATATTAACTCTATCATTGAGATTAAGGAAATCCGTAAATATAAAAAATTTGAATAATTCTTTATCCTCCGCCGATATCTGATCAGCCAGTGTTTCCAGATCAGGGGTTTTCTCCCTAGATTTAGGGGTTTTTTTGATGTTCTAGGGGGAATTTTAGGGGGGCGGGGAAAATTTAGTTTTTTTCGGAACGATTGATTGAAATTTTTTAAGAAAATCTCTATAAAATTGCTACTTTTTATTATAAATCACCTAAAATGTCGAAAATATCAAACTAAATACTTGGCCCGATGCGCCTCATCCACAACTTTGCAGGCACGGCTCCTCAAAGACTCCACCTGAGCAGGAGCTGTTCTCATCTTCTATAGGCTTTTAAATTAATTAATGGCTTTCAATATTTTTAAAACACAAGACTTAGATAAAAGCTATTGCAACTAAGGCCTTAAGCTTAACTAAATAATTCAAAATAGTTATTTACTAGTCCAGGAATTGTTCTCTTCGCCATGGTGGTATCGATCGATTCAGTAGCTTAGTGAATCCGTCTTCTGACTTGATTCATTATCAATATAAATACAAATCTAAAGTAATTAAATTTATTGAGTTTTGACTTCATTAACCGATTTTTTAAATTTAAGCCTAGTACTCAGACACGCGAACAGCGTTTCTAAGCAGTGAGAGAGAGCGAGAGGTGAATAGTCGGGAAACGGTGTTCGGCAGCGCTGTTTTAAAGGCCGGTACGCAGACGAACGAACGAAATACCAGAAACATACCAGAAAAATACCAGGTGGCGCGAAGGGAGACTTTCGGTATTTCCAGAACGGGGGGAGGGGGAGAATAAAAAATTTAATAAAACGACCTGTTCTCAACTGTTGGCATCTCACTCTCTCTTACTGTTTCTTCACACAATTCAAAAATATAGATCCCGCCAAACACAATAATGTTTTCAAAAGCCCAGTCCAGGCGTTTAGAAGAGCAGATAAAGTTATAATAATTAAATTGGTAGAGGCCAATTCAATAATAATGAATTTTGGCAATATTAAACATTTGCATAAATAAAGGCCTGGAAGGAAATAGGTCCCTCGATATTTGGTTATGACTTTGATGAGCACTATGAGATGTCACGTTCGATTTCTGAGATGAAGGCGTCAGAGGCGACGGTCACCGCCCGCTGCTGCTTAGAG
>VNKF01004461.1:0-69898 GCA_008044355.1 Drosophila lacteicornis
ATTATTCTTAAAATATATATTAATAAATGCCACAAAAAAATTTGTCACTAAATATTTACATTCGCTCAAAAAAAAATCATGAAATTCAGTTACGTTTTCGGGCTTTCGTAGTAGAACCTCCCCTTAATTATAATAATAACCTTGATGGACACATAATTTAATCAAATTAAATTAAAATATAATTTCCCTTAACTAGGCACAATCTTACCGAATAATTCCCACCTAGAATAATAGTTTTTGGTTCAATTTTCCGCTCAGTGCTCGCCCGGGCAGGTGTTTCCCGGCCATACCGGCTTCCTGCTGGGCATGTGAGTGTGTTACATTGACAATGGAGGCGCTTTCCAAAGCTTTTGGCCAAAAGCGTAAGCGTCAAAGGCACCAAAGCTATTTACGCATTGCGTGCTAATTAGAAATTTGGTTTGGGCCCGAGCCCGGACCCAATTCCCCAGGCATTGGCACTGCCACTGGGCTGCGTGCATTTGAAATGTGACTTAAATTCAATTAAATTGCTAATTATAGGCAAAGAAAAAATGAGAGCTGGTAAAACTTTGATTAATTACCAAGTGCGACTGCGACTGCGATTGCTATTGAATGGCTGCCCGGAAAAGCGAGCTATTAAATGGCGAGAGCAAGTTGGAAATGCAAATGCCATTACTCAGGAATTCAGAAGGGGACTGGGACTGGGACCGGTGCATGCATCAACAGTTGTCGGCAAAGTGCCTTAACCCATCGCAACTTTGGCCACCTTATTATAAACTCACTGTTCCGCTTTTCCACGGGTCCAGCTTCCACTTGGAGTTACATAAATCACCCGCGGAAAACCGAAACGTGAAAAACTTTCTTGCTAAAATGTCTGCGCCAAATGTTACATTTTCGTTAAACAGCAAAACGACGAAAATTTATGGCAACCTCTGGCCAACATGAAAAAAATAAAGAAGAGTAAATACAGCCACACACAAAAAAGTTGAAATTAAAGCGACACTTTATAGAGTTTTTTCTAGGCTTTTGCGGCATTATTAAAATTAAAGCCACACTTAAGCCGTTTTTTGTGTAGCCTTTAATTTAAAATAATTTCAAAAAGAGTTAAAATTTAAGCGACAGTTTATGTTGGCTTTGTTAGACTTTTGACCAAAAATAGCTATTCATTAAATTGGCCATAATTTTTGCCGCATAATTGAGCCCATGAATATTGTCTCGATTTCCGCAAATTAATTCGCTGGAAGTGAATGAAATAAAATAAAACAAACATAAATTGGACAACAATGATGAGCCTTTTTTTATTTGACTAAATTTGAATACGCAGTTAGCGTCAAAGGCACCGCAAATTCATATTGGCTTTTGGATGATATTAATTAAATCGCAATGAGCCCAGAGACTTGGCTAATATCCATCATACGACCCGTTGGCATTTTAGTTGGCGGTTGTCGAAACAATCGCATTTATTTGCACCTGCTCGCCGGAGTGGAGTGTGTTTTTCTACACCGTGTTTTATCTGTAAACATACATCTATATATGCGATGCATATATGCGGTTATTTATGGCCGATGTTGAATTTGATGTTGTTCTTGTTGATTGTTATTGCTGGCCCCGGGCGATGGTTAAATGAAATTTTGATAAACACAAATGTTTGACATGACTTTGAGGCTGAAAACAAAAAGCTAAATATTTTTCTCTGCTGCCTCGCCACTGGACTTAATTAAATTGAGTTAATGTGCCTGAGTGTGTGTGTGTTTTTGCCAATAGTTATTTAAATTATAGAAATTACATTATGCTTAATTGTCAATTAAACAAAGCAAAAAATGAGTGAACTGCAAACTGCGACTCCACGTGCCACAGGTTGCACCCGGTTACACCTGGCCGATTGTGCCGCCTCATCAATCAACTGGCGCGACGCGCTGCCACGCCCTCGAAAAGGGCTGCTAATGATTTATGATCTACGACGGAGAGCGGAGAGAGGAGAGTGGGGGAGTAGCGAGGAGGAGCACAAGGCTAAATGCGAAAATTCAATCATTTAATTAGGGCAACACAACAAAAGAAAATTAATTAAACTTTGAACTCGGCGACGGTGAACTTTACAGCGAATTTAATTCAATTTCGGTCACGCCCTCAAGGGGGTTAATTTTGGGTGTGCTTGGGGGGTTATATAAGGTAAAAAACAATCAGTGCTGACTACAATTTGTTGCAAAAAAGGTTAAATCAAAAAAATTAGCGGATGAAAAACAAACAAACTTTAAAAAAAAGAAAACGGAAAAAGGCTTTTTATTAAAGAATATTGGATTAAGGAGATCATTTTTGTGTAAATATATTTTTTAATGAGTAACTTTACACTGTTTTTAAATAAATTGAATATATTTTATATAGAAAAGTTGCTCTAAGCATTTTTTTACGATTTTCGCCTCGGAATAAATTATTTGTGTAAACTAGAGCTCATTATAATACATTTTAATTAAATTAAACGTACAAATATAATTTTTAAATAAATAATAAATATACAGATCGAGAATAAATATTTTTTTTAATTATTTCGCTTATATAGAGTTCAAAAAAAAATTATTTAAAATTATTTTCTTTATATTTGAACCCAACCGAGACTATTTAGAAAAGCATTCAATGCCAGCACTGCCAAGGGATCACTTAGAGGGGATGGTTGTTATTTCAAGGAGGTAAAGGAGCCATAAGACAACTGCCCCCGCTTGACATTTGCATTATAAATTGTCCCCAGCTCGATTTCCATGCACGCTGACATTTCGTGATGGGAACACGTAAAAAATTGCACATCCAGCGACTTTGTCAGCGGAGTACATGAAAATTCATGACCCTCCGCCAGCTGCCTGACACTTGGAGCATTAGATGGGCGTGGCCGTGGGGCAGGACACGACCTCCTGCCTGCCACATCCCACATCCCTTTCCATATCCCTCGTAACCCATAACCCGCCCACACCTCCTTCGTCAGCTGAATTTTTCGTGTGCTCCTCCATGGGCCAAACGGGAAAAATCTGTGTTGTGGCGTTTTAAAGCCAAATTTGATTTACATTTCAATGTGCGAAAGTGAATTTTTGGCGTTCCAGTTAGACGACCAGACGCCATTTTGTTTTGTCACCGAAACTGTGCGATTGTATGTGTGTGTGTGTACATTTGAATTTTTATTTATTTCTGTTGACTTTTGCATAACTGCACTAAATTAAATTACTCAGCAAGAAACTAAAACTAAACTTGCGGTTACACAGTCGCAGAGGAAATACTCTTTTTGAAATAGTAATACATTTTTTAAGAATATATGTTTTTCATTACACAAAGAAAATATAAGAAAACCAATCAGCTTACTATTAACATAAGGACATTTTAGTTTAAAAGGTATAAACAGAATAAAAAGAAAGGTAAATATATATATCAAATATATAATAACAACAAAAAATTAACAAGCTAAAAAAATACATTGATTATATATTTTTGTATACAATAATAAAGCCTAATAATAAATAATAAATAATAAAAATAATAATAATAAAGCCTAATCTTTTATTGACTTGAATTAATAAATATAAACCAATAAAAAATCAAAAATAATGAATAATAAGTATATTACTTATCAATAAAATATCCAATAAAACAATTATATTTATCCAGAACCACAGATTATTACAATAATCAAATAAAAAATTAAATTAAACAATAATATTTATCAAGAACCACAGTTTTTTTATAATAAATAAATCCCTCAAAAGCAGCTTCGACCCCATCCATCTGTCAGAAGCCTCACTTTCATTCGCCCAAAAGAGTACAAACTTTGTCCCATAAAGAAAGCTGCTTCAAAGCGCTCACAATTTGTCATAACTTTCACAAAACTGTCGCAGCAAGCTTTGGCAAAAACAACAATAAAAATAATAACAATAATAACAACAACAACAACCATAACTGACTCGCAGAAATGCAAAAAGTATAAAATATATATACTAAAAACGAAAACGAAAATGAAAACTGCCAAAAATTGCAACCAACTGCAGCGAGTCAAAAAAAATTTGCATTTTTATTGAATTGCAAAAGTTTTTTTCGGTCACTGCTGTCACTGCTGACTGCCAGAGATCCCTGCAAAAAAAAAATAAAGAAAAAAAGTACCCAAAAGTCCGAGTTCGAATCCAAACCGGAATCCCATTCGCGGCATGCGAGCAAGTGGAAAATTGCAATAATATTGAATTTGGCTATTAAGTCGTTAAGGCCCGTTTGTTGCCTGGCCATAAACTGGGCCCGAAATATCCGCCGGCACCTACAATAAACAGGTTGTAAACATATTCTTAGCGAAACTATACGATAAACCTTTTATTATGACGTGCATTGATTATTGGGCACGTGACTGGCCAAAATGAAAAAAAAAACGACTAGACGAGAAGCCTAAGCGAGCGTAAAAATTAAGAGGCCCATGGCCTAATATGTACTCCATTTTATCACAAATATTTAAGCCATTTAACCGATTTGGCGACACTAAAACAAGCGACGACACATTACCCTTAAAACCCGACACGAGAAATTGATTCATAAAAAAGTAGCCCCCGGAATCAAATAAATTCGATATGTGGAGCGTTTGTCATTGTTGGTTTTTAAGTGAATTTTAAAAGCCTTTTTACCAGTTTTTCGCTTCATTTGCTGTTTTATGTTAGCCCGTTAGCCCGTCGTCCCAGACAAAGTCGAAGTTGGAGGGCTATAGGCGGGGCGTCAAGTAAATGGTTTTATTTATTGACACATGTTTACTTATCAGCCTGCCTGGCTGGATAGATGGATGCCAGGGCAGGCGGGGATATGGGGATGGGGATAAAGGTTGTCATGCTTCATTTAATGCAATCGAAAATCCCCCAGCTCTTCGGCAGAGGCAGCAGCACGTGCCTGTCTCATTACGTCTCGTATGTGGAGAATACACAGAGAAAATAATTCTTTAGATTTTAAATTTTTGTATCTTGAGAAAATTCTGAGAAGATGCTATTAAATATTAATTATTTAAATGAAGTAAAACTTAAGTAAGCTAAGAATATATATTTTTAATGGGAGATATTCCTATTAACTTATTGATTAAATTACTTCAAACCCTTTTATAAGTTTAAAAGGATATGGCTATACCCTCACAATTTGACAGACTTCCCCTAGTAATATTTATATGATTATTAATAAAATTTCACCCCCAAATAATTTTCCCCAGTGCACGTATTTGTATCTGAGCTGTTGTATCTCAGTATTTGCTGATAGATTCGCTCATTCTGCAGCTTAAATGTGGTAATTTTTAATGCATGAGCTTGGTAGCTCGTCAAAAACAAATGTAATGATTAATTGTGCGAGTCGGCTGGCTGGAATGGATTGCCATCGCTTTTTTGGTGCGGTATAAAATATTAAAGGAATTTCTTGTAGCCTGAGCATTCTTCGAGGTCTTCTTTGGCTATAATTCCTGGCTAATTTTCGGAAATTATATATGAGCAATGGCCAAAAGCTTGGCGAATGCAGTCAAATGTGAGCTTAGGTCTGGTAATACCCACGCCCGAATGCTCAAATACATAATTACAGTTATGGAGCTTTGCCAACTCACATAGACACATATACTGGCATACTTAGTTGGGGCCAGAAATAGCCGACCTAAATGCACATTATGCCGGCATATTAATGACGATATCTCCGCACAAGAGTATTACGCATACATATATGCATGCATCCAGGTGAGCCAGTTAATATACGTATGCAACAGTCCAGCCCCGTTCAGTTCAGTCCCGTCCAGTAACGGAAATTCATTGGGGGAAAATCGCTGGGAGAGGCTACATACCTGAAAGCCGGGAAACTTGGCCAAACAAACTTGAGTTTCAATCACAGCTCTG
This sequence comes from Drosophila lacteicornis, assembly GCA_008044355.1. Classification (NCBI taxonomy): domain Eukaryota; kingdom Metazoa; phylum Arthropoda; class Insecta; order Diptera; family Drosophilidae; genus Drosophila; species Drosophila lacteicornis. The sequence goes on from VNKF01004461.1 coordinate 5,853, forward strand.
GGGGCTCTGACATGTTAATTGAACGGTTCCGGAGAAGGTCAAAGGTCCCCTCGACACACACACACATCTTGGAAACTTTCTTCATCTACTTTTAATTAAACACACATAAGTTTCCCTTAGATTTCCATCCTCTTGCCTCCTTGAGTTTTAACTTTCAAATTAAAGACACATTTTCGTTCGCAAATCACAGTCACCTCGGGGGAAGGGAAAAAAACAGAAAAAGAGGGAAAAGCAAACGGAAAACAGAGAAAACTGTTCTGCACCATTAATTCTAATGTTAATACCAGTCCGAGGGCCTCGCCAATGTCACAACAAAGACGCATCATCGATTTTATTCGACCTTCGATGGGCCGCCAAGCGAAATAATGACAGGGTTCCTTGGTCCAAACTTCAACCCGAGGTAGCATAAAAAGTGCACGGACAGAAAAAAATGTTTAGAAAAATAATTGGGTTGAAATGAAAACTCCAGAGATGCTCAAAAGTATGCAATTAAATATTAGTTATAATTAAAATGTCAATTCTAGGAATACATTTAATTAAATTTCAATAAAATTAAGTTAAACTGAAATCTCCACAGAATTTACAATAAATATTTATGTTCAAAAGTATATTTTAAAATATTAACTACCTGAAATAACCTTTATGTTATATTAACAAAAAATATGTGTTGCCTACTTTTAAGCACACAAAATCTGGCTTTCAAATCCCCTTTTCGATTTTAGGAGCTTTGTTTCCTATCAAGTTAAACTTAAACTGCAAAACATTCAACATTTTAAAGCATACTTTAAGGCATGGAAACTATTGATTTGAAATCCCTACAAAATTTTAGCCATAAGCCATCTAATAAATATCAACAAAAAGACTAAATGTTAAACAATTTTTATACGATAGATAGGCAAATGTGCAGATATGCAGATTTAATCAATGGGATGGGGAAAAATGATAAATTGTTCTCCGTGTGGTTCAAAACACCGGACAAAAGGCCAGAAGCAGACATGAGTTCTCCGGACACATGTCAATTAAATTTGGGCCACGGCTCGCTGGCTTTCTCGTTCCTCCGCCGGCGACAAGTGCAGAGGGGCGTGGCCGCACGGGACAGAGGGACTGAGTGACAGTGGGACTGGGGGACAGCGGGACAATGGGCGATGGCAGTGTCAGCATTTTCGCAACATTAAGAGCATTTTAAATGGCGCATAATTATATTGGACTGGCACATTTAGCGGTCGCCCCGAGGCGAAAAACACACACTGCATTCTATCTAATAAACTGCACAAAAGCCGGCAACAAATGGCGCTGTGCAAAAACAATGACAGGAGCCTGGAGAGAGAGGGGTAGGTATCCTGCTAACAGGTCCTCGTAACCAGGAGATGGAGCGAAAAGCAAACGAAGTTTTGGCCGCAGGACATGTAAATGCAATTAAAACGCTGCTCCCTTTTACAAAGGCTGTTGACTGATGCAGTCAACGTTGCAATCGCAATCGCATCGATTGCGGCCAGTGTACTAATTAACTTAATGGTTATTTTTATCACTGACCCCCTGGCAAAGATAATAATTTTCCAGCATTTTCTCTTTTTCGCTAATGTTGTCTTTGTTTTTATTTTTGGGGCCCTTCTAAATAGTTGCGGAGCGCGGGGCACTTGATTTTTATGGCCATTTTCGTTGCCTAATTGAGTTTTCTGTCGGCACTTTGGGCAACGTGGCAACGCTAATAAAGTCAACACTAAAAGCCTTGTTCAATATTCAATTAGACGCACACACACACGCACACCCCCCAACTCCCGCCCACACGCACATTGTGTTTTCACCGACGTTGTCACCATTTTTGAGCTGCCATTGACATTTCCGTTTCCGTCGCGCGCTCTGATTCAATTAGCACAAACCTGCGTTGCTCGGCCCCATCCCCATTTTTTGGGGAGTCGGGGAGGCTATTGTCGGGGGGATTTCATGTGGACCCCGCTAATAGGCGCAATGGTGCCTCAGATAGTGTAGTCGAGGGGCCTGGGGGGAAGCACTACTCGCAGGTAAACTTTCTCCGAACTGACACGTGTTTAAGCCGTAATGTCTGGCGGCAGCCACTTCAAATTAAACAATTATTATTCCGCAGAATATGACACAGGTTTGGCATTAGAGAGTTGTTAGGTTTGAAAAGCTCTTGAGGTTGTGGGTTTTCGTACTTTTATATTTATTTATAGATTGCTACAGAGGATTAACCATCAAAAATAAAGAAATTGTACACATTTTTGTACTAACATCATTTCAATTAAGATTAAGTCTTTAGACTTACATAATTTACTTAGTTTGGGTATTATATATAAATAATAAAATATGTTTAAGCTTGTGTAACTCAATGTATTCTGTTCTATTTTTATTTTATTATATTTATATATGTTATAAGTCTTTAATCTACTAATTTGCTTATAAATAAAGCTTAGTTTTCTTGGTCTTAAATATTGTTCCATCGATTTCTAATTTCTTTACTCACTTAGTCTGAGACCCTCCTCAAAATAATTATCTAGAAAATAATTTATTAATCAGCCCTAATAAAGCTAAATATTTCCATAAAAAATCACATAATCCTTTCTATTACCATTCAAAAATCATTTAAAGTTCTACAAACTACAGCTTTTGTTTAGAATTATTTAATATTTTATTTCTCTAATAAAACAAAGCTTGTTTACAACTTTTAGTGGCAGCAAGCCTTTTCAGATATGTAAAGCAGCCTCCACTATCTTAGGGGACTTGAACTTCAAATTAAACAATTAATATTTCATGGACCATTAAATTATTTCGGCATTATACAGTCATCATATTTCAAGTCGCCTACAGCTCCCTTAGATTCAGTTTCAGTGGAACCGCCACGCGCCCAAGTCGTAAAACAATTCGTGCCCAATATAGTTGGTTGGGTGATATATATACCTCCTACATGTATATATGGTTCAGTTTAGTGTGGTATGTGGACCCCTTTGGGGCTGGTCATTTGACAAGTGCCAAAGTTGCCACTCGTAAAGTTGGCGCAATAAAAGCCAACAAAGGCACTCGCTGAGACGCCAATGCCTGGCCTATCTTACTGGATAGAAAACGGGCCTAAGGACCTGGGCCCCTGGTCATAAATATTATGTCCATTGTGGTCATAAAAGCCAAAAGACATTCGGTAGGCGAAAACAAACCAACGAAATAAAACAGGAGGAGTAAAATAAAAACAAAAAACGGAAAAGAAGCCAGGCAGGCAACAAATTTAATTTATGTAAATTAAACTGGCAAATAATTGGCCCAGAGGCCGGGGCCAGGGCGGAAAAGGAAGTGAGAGGAGGCCCTGCAATGGCAATTACTTAGACGATAAGACGAAACGAAGATGCCGCTGCCGAAGCCGATGCCGTAAGTAAAAATGTTCGATGTGCGCTAGAATTTCCCTAAGAAATCGCTGCAATCAATCAACGTGCAATGGCAACAAGCAAAATCAATTGAAATTGAAAGATGATTTCCCTGCCCTGGTCTCTTGGCCTCTCGCCGTCGCCTCTCGTCCAAGATCGGCTGGGAGTTAAACTTGGGTTGGGGGAAAGGAAAACCCAAGAAGAAGGACTCTCCCATGTAAACGAGCGCCCGCAAGAAAAATCACTTACATTAATGAGTTCAAGTTGTTTTTGCCTTGAGGCTGCTTCTTGCTGCTTGGTAATTTATAATGTCAGCAGCCAAAGGAACCTAACCGAACCGTATTCAACCGGCTCCTATGCACCTAAAGAAAAATATAAATAAAACAGTGAAGCCGCCTGAGAACTCTTGCTTTGTTCCTTTAACTTATCTGGATTTTGTTTTCTAATTATAATATAATTATAATTATATAATATAATAAAATAATTTTAATTTATATTCATTTCTTAAAATAATTTCTTTGCTTGCCTAAAGGTAAGCCATGAATTATTTCAGGCTTTAAGAAAACAAAGCATACTTTTAGGCATATTATTAAATGTTTTAAAAATTGTAAAAAAGTTAATTTAAATATTTTAGATAGAAATAAAGGAGCTTAAGTTCACAAAATTAATACACTTTGAAAAGTCTATTTTGTATCAAAAAAGGATACAAGATATAATAGTTTTAGAGTGATGATAAGTTAAAATTTGATCAATTTTACGAAAAGTTCAAAAATATAATTTTTATATTTTTGGTTTAATAGATTACCAAATACCCAACCATATAATTTTTTTAGAAATAATGTCCAAAAGTATGCTACAAAATATTTTATGCCTTCCATCTAATGTCACATTTTTCACAGTATACTTTTAGGCACAACTATAAGTAATTTCAAATCACTAGCATCTTCTGGTTACCAACAAAAATCACCTAAACATGCAACATGTGTCCTATTTTTCCGTGCAAATAAGAATAAGAAGGCTCTCTATTTTTCGCGCACTTTTTTTGTGCGGTGTGCAGTTTCCCGAAGCAGAAGTTACATTTCCATGCACAATTTACACCAATCCGCAAGACACAACTACACACATGCCGAGCAGGAAAAATATCGAGGAAGGCAAAGCAAAGCAAAGCTTGCGGCTGAGCTAATCAATCTCGTGGCATGTCAGCCAGTCAATTTGTGAGCGTGTGTGAGTGCATCTGCTCCAGTGTGTGTCTATTGTAGCGCTTGTAAGAAGTTAGTCTAATTAAATAAATAAGTGCATGTGATTTATTTGCCAGACGCACAAAAACGAACCAACGAAAGGCCAAATAACAGATAGAAGACGAGAGCTTATTGATGTTTACATTTTTGCCAGAAGAATCCTCTCCCTTGAACGCTCCTCCTCGGGAATGCCCATAAATCTGTCTCTGTCGCTTGCCTAATTGAATGATAGGCTAAAGCCAGATGAAAATGTCATGACAACCCAATTGAAATAGGTTACCATGACGAAAATAATATAAATATTTGTGTGTTGGGGTCTCTGCGAAAATAATTAGCGAAAGGCATAAGTTATGGTCGTGTTTTCCGATTGAATGCCACTAATTACGAATTGTTGAATCTGTTTTACAGTATCAATCACTCTAACCAGCTGTCACAACAATATTTTTGTTGAATTCCCCAATGTGTGTTTATTTTTCCATTTCAAATGATTAAATTCTCCCTATTATTATTTATTTTGTTATGATAAATTCCTGTGGCAGATGCCGATATATATATTTATTATTTTGAATAAACATTTATTGGCTCTCTTTTGTGTGCCACTTTAGCCAATTTATACTTATCACATTACATTTTCGATTAACACAATTAAAGGCATTTAATATAAGCTTGCTTTCATCGCATATTTTTGAAGGGCATTAGAGTCGAAAGCTTATCCCATCAGTTACTAGTGCTTAAAGTATCAATATCTTATTTAAATCGTATTAAATACTTCTCAACTAGTTTGTGTTCTTAAGCCAGATTAAATAGCTTTGTTCTGAGCTTACTATGACAAAGATTTGTGGGATATTTCGGCTGATAAAATAATTAACTAGGTTAATTACCTAGTTAATTGGACTTTCATTGAAGATTTCTGAGTATAGACATTGTTTTGCAATTTTCGAATGCCGTGCCTAATTTTAAAGGCTATTTTAATCTTACCTGATATCTTTTTAATGAACCCATTTTATGCCTATTATTTAAAGCATTTAATTACCTATTTGGTTAATAATTTTTGATGAGCTGCTTTGACACCGTTAATAGCATTTTAAAATCATTAAAAAATCATTCGATTCTGCTTTATAATTAAATGCTTAAATAGTCTGGTAAAGGCTTTAAAACATTGTATCTTAATCTCTTCTTTAAAATGCTACTTTCCTCGGAGAATATTAATGCCATTGAATCCACATAACTTCAATCCCTTTAGCTCCATTAAGTAAACTAACAACTGGCTAAATTTTGCAAATGAACCTTTCAATATTGGTTGAACGAAAGTGGATTTCGACATAGATAATCCTATTTAAATATCGTATTACCTTATCGAATCTGCAGCATTTTGTGCACTTGGACTCGGATTAAATTCCTTAAACCAAACTGGGATATTAAGGCCAGCAAATGGCTATATTACTTTGCCCCCCTTCTCTGTTGGCCACTTTGGACTGGGGCATTTAATTTGCCAACCGGGCCACGCCCCAAGGAAGAGGGCAAAAAAAAAAACAAAAATAAAATAAAGGGCGCGCCGGCCACAGGACAGACACGGGAGACCAACCCACATGCTGCACAAAGGATTTAATGAATTTTGTAAATTTATTAAAGCCGCACGCATTGCAACCATGGGCAACGGGCAACGTTTCGCCGCTTTTCGCCTTCCAGTCCTTGCGACAGACGGGCGAAAAATTTAATTAATTGCAGTCCGGCAGCAGGAAAATTGCAGTAACAGCAGCAGGAGCAGCAGGAGCAGCAGGAGTAGCAGGAGCAGTAGCACGTGGAGCAGCAGCAGGAGCAGCTGCAGCAGGACTAGGTCCTGGGAGCTGCTGGCATTCCAGTGTAGCCTCTCGCCTCTCGGCAATCAGCGGGTCTGGGGCCAAATCGGCATGGCCTAATGATTTTCCTGTTATCCCAGCTAGAGCCAAAGAAAACATAATGAAGCCCCAGACGGAGTTCGAGGCGGGAGCTGCACAAAATCGGAGAACAAGGATAACGACAGCGACAAGGACTTCATTACCAAATTGAGCGGCGACTAGCGTTGGCTGATGTTGCTGTGCTGTAGACTTCGTCGCTTCCGTTTCCGGCTGCACTGACTGACCAAGGATATAAATCGAAGAAGCTGCAGGAGCAGGAGCCGGGCACATCCTTATCCTGCCGATATATAAAGCGATATAAACGTGGCCAAAGCAATCAAGCGATGGCGATGGCGACGATTTCCTTTCGGATTTTCGCCTCATCCTCGGCCTCGGGCCAAAATATCGCGTGGAAAATCCATCAAAATCTTTCGCCGACTTTTGGGGCCATAAACTTGTGATTGATACCGAATTTAATCAACTCGAGCGCATTTGGCTTGCCGTCGGACTCCCATTCTCATTTCGGTGCTTGGTATGCTTCCTGATTTTTTTTTTTTCTTTTTCGTCTGAGTCGCTTTCCTGCCCGCTTCTTATATTTTTAATTTACGCCTCGCAGCACGATTCTGCATGGCTTATCACAGAGATTGGCAAACGGTTCTGCTTCAGTGCACTTCAATTAGTTGGTCCTGGCCAAGAATACGACATGGATCATCCGGGTCCGGCGCCTATTTTTTGGGGGCCATTTCCACGAACATGGTACATATTTATTTCTATGATTACTTGCTTTTACACGGCGAAAAACTTAGAAATTATTTTTTTATTAAATAAAATTTTGTTTATAGAATTTAATAAATAAATTATAAATAGAAAAAGCTTCAACAGAATGTTTGTTTATGTTAAGAACCGTTGGTTATAAAGTAGTTTCGGGCATAGAAAGTTTCTTTATCAATACCAGTTAAATTCAACCCATTTTAGAATAAGACTTTATAATTTTAAGATTTTTATTTATGTATGAATATTTTAGAAGCATTTTTTAAAAACCTTTACTAATATAACTAATGTGTTTAAGTAAACATTGTAAAGGCCTTAAAAAAGCTATTTTATTTAGATATTTATTTAAACTATATCTATTAAATAACCTACATATTTATTTCTGTGCACTCCATGTCCTTTTTAACTCTGCCCTTGTTGTGGCTTTCATTTTCAATATGCACGAAAAAATGGCGCCGAGAATTCCGGATGTTCATCAGCCAAATGAGGGGCCAAGCTTGGCCAAGGCGAAGACCCAGAATGCCAGTGCGGAAAATGCTTTCACTGCGATCCCGTCCGTTTGTGGTGGACGGGGCGGGGCCACAGGGGTCAGGGCTGTGCTTACAAATTTCAATTTGACTAAAATTGGTTGACACACATTGCTGCAACTGCATTGCACTCACTTCCTTTTTGGTTTTTGTTTTTGTTTGTTTTTTTTTTTCTGCTGCTTTCTCCGAATGTGCGCCCCGCCAAAATATTCATGCAAATGCACTTAAAACATTTTAAAAGCGTTTCTGCGGTTCAATTTGCATAATTCCAGCCACACTCACACTGTAAAAATGCACAACATTTTACCACTAATGGTGCATGCACACAGACACGCAGACACACATGAGTGTGTGTGTGGCACACACATGTGCATGCATTTAATTATCGAAATGGCAAGCATCGTCCTTCGCCCAGCGCCCAGCGCCATCGCTTCCCATCAGTTGGCTCAACTTGGGCTACATTTCAGTGAAATTGACCAGAAGCAGACATTAAATTGCACGTGGCCAGTAAGCGGAGCAGGCGCCTTCGAGCTCGGGTGTCCTGGTGTCCTAGTTGCTAGGATTGCGACGCATCCTGATGATGAAATCGGCCAACTTGTAAGCAGTTTATGCGAAATTCAATTAGGCATATCACAAAATTATCAAGCATTACTCCAAAATGTAAAATCAAATTGAATTTGTTGTCCTAGCAACTGATTTGGAAATTTTCAATGGCATGCGGCAAAGGATTAACGGAATTATCCCACAGAGGCCCGAGAAATTTACCAGAAAATTGGAGACTTTATTCATATTACAAAATAACATTGCTGCTGCTTAACATGGTTTACTCACCCTTAAAATGAGTTAACAGAGCTGTAAAAACGAAATGCCTTATACAAGGGGTAGTATATTTTGTTGGTAGTTTACTTTGTGGATTTAAATATATCTGTTACATCATTTTAAGCATTTCCAAAGTGGTGCAGCATAACAGCAGAGAAGACCCTTAGGATATCCGTTAAAAATAATAACATTGCTTTTAGGCTGCCATAAACCACCCCTCTGTACTTGTGGATCGAAAGATAAAACATAACATTTTAGCAGAAAGGTAAGGACTTGACATAACAGAATAAATCAACGTCTGGTCAATAACATCAATGATACTTCAGGAATCCTCATTACTCCAATGCATCGCGATGTGTAAAAAAAAACAGTAAACTTGTTAACCTTGTGAATACTTACAATAGCAGAACATTTAAATATACCATTAATAGCTTCACTGTTACTGTATGAATTCGCGACATCATCCTTTCTATGCTTAGTCATGACCTTGCTTAACATTTCAAAATACATCACCCCCTAGTCCATAACATTACTGTTACTGTACATTACCATAAACATAAAATCCACATTTTCCTCACAGATAACAGATGAGGAACGCATGCGTTGTGAAAACTGTTCTCATTTTAAATAGAGGGGTTGATTCTGTTAAAAGTAGCATGCTTATTTTATGTTAAAGAAAACCCAAAAAAAAAACATTTGAAAATCACAAAAATAAATACAAGAAATATTTTCTAAGTTCGTTTTAGTTTTTCGAAACATTTATATGCAAATTTTTTTTTTAATATTTACTATATTTATAAAAAATTCTTTACGCTGTCCTGTTCCTAGAAAATCTATTTTGACCAGCTGTTCAATTTTATTAGAAAAAACTAAGATTAGAATAAACGATTTCTTGATGATTAAAAAAATAACAGAACTGTTTCTACAATAAAAAAATAGCAAAAATTTTTCAAGAACTGCCCAACTATCCACAATAAAAAACTCCCACCCAAAATCATTGAAAGTCATTAAAGAAAATAAGCAGCCAGCTAACCAAAAGTCACGCACTCAGTCGGCAAGTCCTTGCGATAATTGTGAGAGCGACTCTGCTGTAGAAATTTACTTCGACACGGAGTGCATTTGGAAAACATTTGCTTAACCGCCGCAAACCAAAACTCAGATAGTTGAAGAATGAAATACGCACACAATCCCTTTCTAGCTCTCCCTCGCTCTCTCTCTCGGGAGAGTGTGTGTGTGCAGCTGGGTCCTGTGCAAGGATATGCCACTGCCACCCATTCGCGCGCTTGAACTCAATGGTGCACCACAAAACGCGCAGCCAATACGCCCGCGGGTCCTTGGCAACTCGGGATCGTCGGTTGGTGTTGGGCTATTGGGATATGGGAATTGCTACCGGTATCCGGCAGGGAACAGAGAAAGAAATGTAAGTATTTATAATAAAAAAAGAAAACTAGAAGAATAAACCATACTAAAATGTAATATAAAAAAAAAAAGTTTTAAAAATATAAAGTTTCTTCTAGATTCAAAGGTTTTAACAGTTGAACTTCACATATAAAATCCTAAACTTTTTTAGAGACAGTAATATTCAAGGATCTAGCCAAAGACAAAAAAGATCCTTAAATGTGTAATTATTTCCGAAAAATGCCAGTTTGTTCTTTACCATCAGTTAATATTCCACCTTCATCTCAGGCAACATCATTATTTCCTCAATTTTTCAAAATTTGTATTACATCTAGATTTTAGGTAATACTCAAAGGAGAAATTCCAATAATGTATTCAAAATCAACTGCATTTTTATCAACGAATATTGCTATTATTATTTTAAAAATATAATTAGAATTTTACCCATTTTTCCACAGTGTTCTATCCGGTATTGGTATTGGAATTGGATGCCAACTAGCACGCGAGATATTGATGTGCACAAAATATGCCAAATATCATTATACATATGTACATATAGTATGGTATGTCTGTGTATTCATCGGGATGAGTGTGAGCTGCCAAATCAAGCGCAAGCCCAAAAGTAGCAACAAATAAAATTTTATGCGCTGTGCGAAAAGTTTTTCTTTTGCATAACGCCCAGCAAATCCAACAGCAACAACACGAAAGCCAATTTACATGTACAATGCAAAAGTTTCGATTTTATTGTATGGGTGGGTTCGTTTCGTTTCGAAGGGGCGGTGGGACTGTAGGGCCGCTTTGGTTGAGATGTCTGATTCTGTTTGTTTTCCCTCTGACAGCCATAGGAGATCGAAATGTTCCCTCGCTCAACGTTCCACGATAAACACAAAGGGCTGGAACAGGAGCAGGAGCAGCAGCAGCAACATCAAGCGATTGCCGCTAGCGGCCATGGCCAAAAAGTCAAAAATAGTTTCGAAACGCCATTTGTTGTACTTATTTTCGGGAATGTCAGTTAAGTGGAGGACGACTTCATTTGCCATTACATACTGAATGAACTTTTCGGTTTCAATTTTAAATTGGTTAGCCAATTTAAAAGCATTTTTTGGTGAAACAATTCTCTGAATTGGCAGCCATTTTATTTAATTTATTTATTGCCAACGGTTAAGATAAAACCATTTGTTGATTTTTTTGGTAATTAAAAACAATTATTTGACCGTTTAAATAAATTTCTGAGTGGAGAATCATTCTAAATTGAATTAATAAAATTTATATTTAAATAAAGCTTAATTAGGGGGGATTTCGTATTGACATTTACTCTATTTTATTTGATTTTATTTCAATATTTCTATTAGCTTTAGTAGTAGCCTGAAGGCGTTAAAGCTTAACTCCCTAAAGGTCCTTGCAATTCCTAGCAGCCATCGCCATCAACTTATGCACATCCATTCAAGCTGAACAATGGACGAGATGGATGCACATTCCCCGTACTATATGTAAGCACTCTAATGCAGTTTATACCCACAATTTAACATGGCCAGCAGCGGCACTTGCAGCTGCAGTTGCAGTTGCATCAGAGTGCCTGGCCATAACTAATTTCCATATTGTCTGGCCGCAATCCCATTACAGACCCTGCATTTCCCGGCCAATCTTAATCAATCGGATTGTTGTGGTTGCGTAAGCCAATATCTAGTGAGGCCAGCATGGAGTCTAGTCCTTACTTCTTAACAAATTAAAGTTGTTAGTTTGAATATATACAAATTTAAAGCTATAATATATATAAAAAATTATTTATTTTCTAGAAAACATATGAGTCATCCAAGGATTCTGAATCCCAAAGGCATACAAATGGCCACTACTTAATATTAACTTCAGTTTTAATACAGTTTTAAAAAAACTCCTTAGCCGTACTTAATAAATAAAATACCATAAGGCTCCCTATAAACCCTTCGGACCCTAATAATTCCTCTGTAAATTCCTTTCCCAAAGTCCCTGATAATCCCAACTACTGATAGAACTTGATTAGCCCTTCTAATTAGAATAACGAAGGAGTGTCAGGGCCTCCAACGTATTAGACGGACCCGTGACAGTTTAAAATTCCACCGAGCTATTTTCATTATTTTCTTTTTTTTTTCCTTTTTTTGGTCCAGCGTTTTTGTTGCATATTTCAGGGCGCCGTGGCCAGGAAACACAACGAACTGCCAAATGGCTGGCGCAAAGCGGAAGAAAAACTAAAACAAATGTCAGCCGTAGTTGACGCGTTGCCACCGACCACCAGAGCGGTGGTTCCATGGGTTCCAACCATCCATCCCCTCCGGATCCCTCAGCAGCGCCTGCGAAATGCAAATGTCATTTGCAGTTGACACTTGACTCAGCACTTCGCACTGTCCTAGGGCACTTTGGGGTTTTCACCTGCGCGAAGACGCCCGCTTTCCCGCTAAAAAGCCACCATCACCCCCTTTGCTGCATTTGGTGGCACAATGGCTGCAGATACTCACTCTCCCACTCACACTCGCACAGACGCTGGCAAATAAAAGAAAGTAAAATAAAACAAAAATTGTTGGGCAGGCTAAAAAAAAATATAGGTTGAGTTAGGGCCCGGCGAGATGAGGGGCTACGACTAATGCCAACAGAACATGAATAAAGTCGTGGCCCTCGGGAAGCCGGTGAAGCTGGTGAAGCTGGCGAAGCTGCTCCCGCTGCCATGTCCTCGTCGTCGCTGTCGTTATTCTCGTGGTCGTCATTAGGAGGGCAGACGTCAGGGTATGCGCTTTGTTTTTGCTGCGTGCCATGCAGCGTGTTAATAGCCAGCCACCAGGCACCAGGCACCAGGTTCTACACTGGCCCAAATGGGATTACCTAGAAGGGCTTTTAAACAAAAAGAGATCAAGCCTTGTGTGCCCAAAAAATGGTTCACAGTTAAGACAAGCGAATCTTTGGGATTTTTATCCATGTAAAATAATAATAATTTATATATTTTCCTTATAATTAATCTGAGCCTTCGCTCGGTGTAATTTTTAAATTTTACATAGATGCAGAACCATGTAACCACTCCCCGCTTAAGAGCCAGAAGCCAAAGCTGACGCAGTCTGAGGTATGGGCGATCCACGTGGACCAGGAGGAGGACCAGGACAAAGTCAAGTGCTGCAGTTGCCGTCGTGTGGCGAAAGTGAAGCTTGCACACAGCGTTCATCGGGCGGCTGACATCTCGTGTGGCTGCTGGTTGAGCGGTGAGCACATTAAATTGATGTTTTCAAAGTGGCAAAGAAAAGGCAGCAAAAAATGAGTAAGTAACTAAAAATAAAGAGAACAAGGGTTTAAAAATAGAAAATCATAGGAAAAATTACTTGCATTAATTTTAGATTAATCATTTTACTTGATTTCTTAATTAAAATTTATTGCAAATTATAATTTTCCACCGATTTCGTTATTAATCTTTTGACAGCCAACGGTGCGTATAAGTAATATGATATGAGTGATAAAACGCCACTAGCCAACAGTGGCTGTTTTGTGAACTTTCCCCAAGAGCTTTGTGCCAGAATTAACTTCATTTACTTAACACTAGATGACGCCACTTGGCGCTTTGTCTAACATTTTTAATTAGGGCCCTTATTTTTAATATCTCACTTCAATTTGAATCTCAAATCGTAAAAGGGAATTTTCACATTATCTAAAAATATACCATACATTTTCTACGCCTACTAACGCTCAATGCAAATCAAGTGCCAGTCATAGCCGCCGCAATTAAATATCAAAAAATGCATGATTAACGAAACAAAATTTCCCCGCTTCAACTGATCTTCACATGCCAAAACAATAACTATATAAATGCCAAAGCAATACAAACTTGGGATCAGAGAGAGCGAATTTACAATTTACTGCACCGGGAGAGGACTCGCACTCCGATTGCTTTGTTTATTTTTTGTTTTTTAGCTTCATCCACTCCCGGGGGTATTGCAACTTAGAGCAGTCGTCGTTCGGCTGGCACGCAAGCGGCACACGTAGCTTTGCACTCCGGAAATAATCACGGATATTTTTGGACACATTAACACTGAGAAGAAAAATCTGGGAAATCGGTCCGGATTTACAAGGATATTTTCTTGGATTTTGGTAATTTTGAAAACATTTTTTTAGTGCAGGTACGGGTACAAAAATTCAAAATATGAATTAATTCGATTACTTGTTCAAAAAAATTCATGCTTTAATATTGCTTGATACTGAACCAAACAGTGTATCAATTTTTAGGCTTAAAAATGTACCTTAAAATCCAAAAGTAGAAAAATATTTAAACAATTTTGTATACACAAAAATAACTGATTGAAAATTACCTTACATTTTCTATGTGTAGCTCTGAAAAATAAAAACTTCAAAGAGAAATACGTATCTGAGATGGCTCGACCCAAAATGTATCTCATTTAAATTCTAAGCAGACTCCATTTATTGTTTGGAATTTTTAAATCTTCTTTTGGTTTTTATGATACAATTACTCGACCTAATTTGAGTATTTACCAATATAGAATATATTTTACATTAAATCTAATACTACTGTAATTTGTTTAAGTATTAATCTATTCAACATTTTTAAACTATAAAGTTATTAAAAATTTTAAATGTTTTTCTTTGGTGACAGCTCTCTAAAACTCCGGAATGAGCGAGGAAAATGTCAGTCCTTCAACCAATAATGCACTATGGTCACTTCAGGGCCGCGAGAGGCCGAGTCCCGCCCAGCGCCTGCACAATCTTACCTCGGCCGGCGCTGCCACCACCACCTCCTCCACATCATCGTCCATTTTCACCAATCCTGGCGTGCCGCCCTCCAGCGTGATCAATCTGTCGCACTCCACCGACGTAGTTATTGGTCCCATGACCCAATACCAGGGACCGGTATCCATATACTATATGGACTATATGGAGGCGCACGCCATGCAAACGGCGGCAGGTGAGTCCCCGATCCTGAATAAGCGGAAACTATTAATGTAATGCAAATTAAGCTAATAAACTTTTCCATCGCTGGATTAACTTGTACCTTAACCTGATAGCTTTCGAGATCTTTCGTGTAAACTGAGCAAAGTTCAAACTCAAAGCTGCAAACGCCTTTATTTATTTAGGCATTATCTGAAATATTTAAAGCAAAAATCATTGCATAAGCTAGTATGATCATTTGCAACAATGAATTTAATAATATGGGAGTATATTTCAGCTTTAAAATAAAAGCGGTGCCGGAATTCGGCGGTGAGAATACCCTACCTTTAGGGAATTTTATTGGAACACAGAAAATATATATGATTTTTAGCAGCTAAGTCTAGGATATCTAAACCCGGAGACTTTGTTATATTGTGTATGTTCAAAGTAATATTAAATCTAATAATTTAGTTAGCAAACCTTTGAGATAGTAATATTATTCGTTTGAAAATTATTTTAACTCAAACACCAAGCAAATACAATTTTAATTTAATAATCTAAAAAATATTTAGGTATTATTTTTTTTAATAAATTGGTCCAGTTCCCAATTAAACATATTATTATGGCTCAAAATTGTAATAGTTTAGTTGTAACTAGTTCAATAACTCCTAAAGATTAGATAAAAAATTATCTATTTAGAGGGAAAAACTGTGATCAGCAAATAATCAGAGATAATTGAAATGTAAAGTTCCGTGGGATTCCTGGAAACCCATCTGAACATATTTATATTTATTTATATATTTATTTATGGGGTCTACTTAAGCACAAAGTGATTACTCGCTTCGGTGCAGTCAGAGATACGTTTATCGTTTGTTTGTGGATCATTCTTTAAGCACATTGCGATGCACGGCACGGCCCACATTGCTCATACGTCACGTAGTCCCCAAAAGAGAGAGGGGAGAAGGGAACAAAAAAAGAGAGCGAGTGCGAAACGCGAGAAATGAGAGGGCAAAGCGTGAGTGTGTAGAATGTGATATGCCAAAACAACAACAAAGGCCGGCAACCGCAAACTCAACCCTCTTTAACACCTCTCTAACCCAACAAAATAGAGAGGTAAGTCGATACGAAATATCAGATACAAATTATCGGACTTCTTTAATTATCGAAAAAATCGCAAATTCTGTTTTCAAATTGGATATACGGAATTCTTTTTTTATCGAAAATATCAGAGGTATACCTACATTTTTTTATGATAAAGTATAATTGTTTTTAAAGCATTTTTATAAGAAATATTTTTTAGGATTGAGTTATCACTTCAAAATATGGATATTACACCAAAACCCATTGAGAAATAATATCGAAAATACCTAACGATTACTATTTATGCATCAATGATAATATAAAAATTCTCGATACAAAATATCGCATTTCTTTACGATATTTACATGAATCGATCTTCATTGCCATCACTAGCTTGAACACAAAACATGTCAACCAAGGGCAGAGCGAGATGGCTGCTTTCAACGCTTGCCTTTTGCTTCCAGCTTTTGCTTTTTGCCTTTTGATTTTTGCTTTGTGCGATTTCTGTTGCTGTTTCTCTTTCTGTTTCTGTTATGCCGACAGCTGCACAGCGTTTCAGTTGTTTCTGTGACGGGTTCAGGTGCGGGCGGTACTGGTATCGGTCAAAGCAATTACACATTTCACTTTATTTCTGTTGTTTAAATATCCAGCCTGCTGCCTTCTGTTCTCCGTTCTTATTATTATGATAATTCCCATGACTCAGCGTGGCAATTACTCATAAAGGCTAGCCTATAATGCCCCGTCGCGTTGCGAGTGCCATAAAGTTGTGATAAGCGGAGTGATTGCCACCGTGGAACGCAGTGCCATGAAATTGCTGCTGAAAGTTCACTCGGAACGCACGGCCCGAAGGAGACGGACTCCGGAACCGAGTCTAGCCCCATCTAGGGATTCATCAAGTATATTAAACTTATAGTTTACATCTTTATTTCCTGTAAAATTATGAGGAATAGGAATAATATCAATCGCTTGACAGATAACTAGAAAGGTTTTCGGTGTCAAGCCCCTTGCTATTGATCAAGATTAGGTTTTCTATAGAAATGGCGTAGTTTTTACATGACAACATTTTGTATTTTATTACTTTTATAGGAGGGTGATAATGATTTTGAACTTCAAAAGATTAAAAATAAAGTATACTTTAAATGGGCAATATACAAATTCTTAATTAAACTCCGTAAAAAACTTTATTCAAGTTTTGCCCTTTAAAACCGATAAGGAAATATTTATATATTTATTAACATCTTAATTAGGATATTACTTAACAATAAGAATAATGAATGTTCTTTACGACAGACAACTTTTGTATTTAAAAATAAAACTTAGCACTAAAAAGTCGAACTGTAACTTACAAAAAATTAGAAGAAAAAAAAACTGCAGAAATTGAAGATATCTCTCTATAAATTCCGAAATCTTTTAAAATTCAGCTCCCAAACCTAACCATATTTTTCTTAATTAAAATAAACCTATGACGCTTAATGCTATGTGCCTTAAAATTATTGACGCACCTTGATATGTTTATTTAACCATTGGAAATTATCATGTATACTTTGTTTTTCTCTGTGCAGAGCAAATGCTAATTAACTTTCGCTAATTTAGGAATCAACAGCAACCATGGAAATGGGAGTGGCAGCGCCCATCGCGGTCGCGATAAGTCACCATCGAAGCGCCTGACCCGGAATACCATTCTGCTGATCACCCTAATCCTGCTTGTCCTGGCCACCGGATTGGTGGTGCTCTACGTGGAGCTCAATCGTGCCCGCCAGGACGTAGTGGCCAGCAACAAGTCCATCTTCTTTGGCAATAACTACGACCACGACACGTGTAAGTGGACCGACCCTGGAGTGTTCTCATAGCCAATTCACCAATTCCACAGTTCCGAATCTAGGAAACGGACATCTGGTCATCGACCGGGAGCAGTGGGGAGCGGCCAAAACCACTCCGGCCCTGGTCATACCCCTGCGGCGACCCATTCCCTATGTCCTTGTCACCCACGTCGGCGTCCAGTCGCTGCCCTGCGAGAACATCTACAAGTGCTCCATCAAGATGCGCACCATCCAGGACTCGGCCATTGCGGAGAAGGGTCTGCCGGATATTCAGTCGAACTTTTATGTGAGTGATGCTCAAAAAAAAATCCCAAGAGCTACATGTAAACATTTTATTTTTCGAGTGTATTATCGAAGAAAGAAAAGAAATCCCGGCTGTAAATTTGTCTTCCCCGCACGTTTACCTGCCATTTCGGGCATTTCGCTTTCCGCTTACGCAAATTGACGAATTTCCGAATTGGTTTCGACCAGGTTTCCGATGAGGGCAACATCTATGTGGGCCGCGGCTGGGACTGGGCCAACACGTATGCGAACCAGACACTGGCGGTTACCTTTATGGGAGATTACGGCCGCTTTAGGCCCTCTGCCAAGCAGCTGGAAGGTGTCCAATTTCTGTTGGCCCATGCCGTGGCCAACAACTATATCGAGGTGGACTACAAGCTGGTGGGGCAAAATCAGGTGGGTTAAAAATATAGAAAATAAATTAAAATATATTCTTTTAATTTATAAAATATTCGAGAGCAAGCCTAATATTTAATTTGTATTTTTTTGTAAACAAAACAAACTAAACTTTGAAAAGTAAACCAGTTTTTGAAGTCATATTTCAGTTTATATATTTTTTAAAAAATTCTGATGATTTCCTTAACAATATAAATATGTTCTCAATTTTTTTAAGTGTCACAAATCTCTGAATTAATTTCACACTCTTATATTTTACAGACCAAGACCACCAGAAGTCCGGGTCTTTATGTCTATCAGGAGATCCGTAAGTGGCCGCACTTCTACGGCTGCGGACTGGACGACGAGGCCCCGGCGTGTGGCATCGAGCTGGGAATGAAACCGGAATCGTGGACGGGCAAGCAGTAGTGCCACTGGCGTAGCGTCACAGACTTTTTACCACCTAAGTGTAGCCAAGCACAAATTATATATTTAATACGTATACTAAGGCAAAGCGGGCTTTCTTTTAATCGGTTATGCTGGGCACTCGGGGGACTGGGTTTGGAACCCAGAAAACAGGTTGAGAGAGGGCGGTTTTTGTTATTTATAGAGCAGACCAGAGCCAGATCTCACACTCTCTGTGTCGTCTCGCGGGATTCCGAGAGCTCTCGAGAGCTGTTTGTTTAACTGTCGCTCAAAAAAGCTGGAAATTCCCAAGCCGCAGTGGAGCTATCAGTACCAGTACCGACATATAGACTGGCTTTAACACTCATCACAGGCACAGCAGAGGTGGAAGAACTAGCTTCACTAATAGTTTAATCTATATTATATTTTACAGGAAAATGCAATAATATTTATTATGATATATACCATGATATTGTCAAAATTAATTGCTTCAAATCTTTAATAAAAATATTTACAATTTTCGGAGCTATTTTTATAACCCTAACTGTGTATATATGCGACTTTTGTTGGTTGTGCTCAAGTACCACATCATTATCGGTGGCTTCACTTCACTTGTATTGACGATGTTGTGATCGTCGGAAGCTGCCTTTGTCATTTATCTGGTTTTCAAGTTAATTAATATACAATATATATTAATAAAAATGTAAATAGTTTAAAAGTCTGCTCAGCTTAAGTACTTACTATCTCGGAAATTGTTAAGTAATAAGATTTTTCTGAGAGCTTCTTGGACCTTTTCCCAATTAAATCGATCGGAAAGCTCATTGGTAAATCCCCTCTTACCAATGAACAAACCCTGTTTAAATTAGTACTCCCCATTCATTAATTAAAGCCAACATTATTTATACTTACTCTGCGGAACGAACTTGGCCGAAACTCAGGCACGTGTAACAAAAAATGCGAATGGATGGAGGAACCCAAGCAAAGTCAAATAATTAATAATAATTAAAGAAGAAGAAAAAATAAAAAGTGTGTAAAGGTAGGTGGCTTAAAAATAGCTATACTGATTGATTTTTGTTGCTTATGCAAAGATATTATTACCTTGGTTAGTTGGAAATAATTTGCAATAATTAGTAGAGTATTATTTTGCATTAAAAAATGGGTCAACAAAGAATTTATTGCCTGCCCACAAAAGAGAGACCGACATCATCATTAGGAGGCGTTTATGAGTGAACTTGAACTTTGGCTATTTAATTTATAGCATTTTAAATGCTGCTTATCAGAACTCAATTAGAATTTATGAAATAAATAAATAAATCATACGAAAAATTTTCACTTTCTTTTAAAATTAGTCAATCTTTCGCAGGAAAAGCGTGCTTTCTGTGTAAGCATGTCTGGAATTCGTTCCACCAATTTATTGCTCGTTAAAATGCTACATCAACTAAGGTTTCCCGGGCGCCTTTTTTTTTTGTGTTCAGACCTATCACCGATCATCGAACGCGCTCGGCCATAATTACATTAAATATTTTTTCAGCGCGACTACAATAGGTCAAACCGAAGTTTGTGGCCGGAGTTGGGGATGGTGAAAAAATCTGTACAACAATGTGAAATGGCCAAAAACCGATTGCTGGCCACAAACAAAACAATTCTCGGAAATGGTAGCGCAATTTAAAATGTTCAAAACATTTTTGCCCACACCGCTGCAGTGACTGGCTGTACCAAAAAAGTGTGGAGAGAGCCGGAGATTTGTGTTGTTTATTGGTTGAACAAATAAAAAAAAAAATAAGTATATAGTATATACATATACAACTATGTGTCTGTCGGTGTTGGACGACTAAACAAAAACAAACAGTCATCGTCAGGTGGACCGGAGGCGGACTGGAGAACTCGCCGGAGAACTGGGAGAGCTTGAAGCACCTGAGATGTCTGGAGAGAGATCTCTCGGATGCGGGGCGTATGCGGCTAGAAAGATCATTATTAATTTGACTAATATCTGGAAGAGGTATACAAAAAACCCGAAATTGAGAACAGGTTCGTTTGGTTAGTGACGCACGGAAAAATCAAAAAGTGCGCTCACCGAATTAATGCAGGTCTGAAATTGCAGGAATCTTAAGCGGAATACTGGGGTATTCTTGGTATTCAGAGTCGCCGTTACAAACCGGTTGGAGTCAAAGGAAAAGTTGTTCCTTTAGCAAGTAATTAAGTTCTTCTGAAGAAAAAATGTGTAATACGGCTTGAATTTTAATATTTATGGAGCTATTTAGCTAATTTATAAATTTATTTATTTATTTAGTACATTTGCAGTGTATTATCTACTTATATAATAAGACTTACAAATTAATAGGAAATTAAATTATTCCCATTAAAAATTCTTCACATATTAATAGTATTTAACAAATTAATCATTTATTGCTGTGTTGGGTTACCTATTTTATTACCCTTGTCTATAAAATGATTCCATGATAAATCAAAAAGTTCTAGTGTCATAAAAAAGATCTCAGAAACGTTTAATCACAAAATTGAAATATTTACTGATTTATCCTGCAAAGTTTTTATAAATTTTGTCATATCTGTCTGGTTTTAAGAAAACGATTTTAAAGTAATAAATCAAGAAATATTATTAAGATTAGGTTATTTTGGTTGATTAATAAATATTATTTTTAAGTATTACAAAAGTTTGAATATATATATATTTGGAAATTTGTATATAAGAATCTGATTATTTTACCTGGTTTTGGAGTGAATATTCTTCAAAAATTATGTTATTTTTATGAAATAAAAAGTAATATGAAAAATTATTACAATACATCTAACTTATAATTAGAAAAATTCTGACTATATCATCTGAGATGCAAGTACATTTTCTTAGAAATACATTTTTATAACCATATGAAATTATTATATTATTTATGATTATAAATATTTATAAAATAACATAATAATAATATGATTTTCAGGTATATATTCTTTAAGATTACGTTTTCTTTAATGGCATAAAAATATTAATTGAATATTACAGGTGATCGTATTTAGGGTTAAAAATCTTTGTTGAAAATTATAAGAATATGATTATTTTACCTAGTTTTTCAATAAAAATTCATTCAACTGTTATTTAAATTACTAAAAAAATATGAATATTATTTATTACAATAGATCGTATTTAAATTTGAAAAACATTTTTAAATTATGAAAAAATTTGAATATTTCAACTGATTTTCTGAATATTATTCCATAAACTGTGTTTCCTAAATAAGACAAAATATATTTATAACAATTATTAATATAAAACGTATTTAACATAACACTGAAAATCTTTTTAAAAAATGTGATAAGAATGTGATTATTTCACCTGATTTTTCGTATCAGATTTGAGGGCAAGGTTTTCCAGCCGCATGATGAAAATCTTTTCATATTGAAATGCAAATCCGAAACGAGTTCGACTGCAGTAGGATCGAATCGGACTCGAATCGAGCAGCTTTGGTTAAATAATAAACACCAATCCGCTCGCTAACTGCTCGCTCTCTCTGTCTGTCTGGGTGTCTCTCTCGAGCGCTCCTCAGCTGCTTTTGGGATTCTCCGGGCTTTCAGGCCGCTGCGATTTGATCGCCGCTCAGTTGATCAGAGACACTCGAACGCGCCGCTGCTCAACGATTTTGAATTGGCGCGAAGGCAGACAATAATACCGCAAAAATACAATAAAAATTCAATTTACAAGTTTCCCTTCTCACATATAGTATACGCGCTCAAATATTTACGTGCTGCAACGGGTTCGTCGGCAAATGGAAGTGCGTAAAAATACCAATAACAAAAATTAAAGAAAAGTGGTCACAAAATTAAAACACACCCAAAAATAACTAAGGGTTTTCAGTAAATTATATATGACTGAGACTAGTTCATGTTTACAAAGCGCTGTTTAAGCCGCGACATGTTCGAAACCTGTTAAATGAGAAAAACACACCGAAGGAAATGAAAAATTTTCCTGGAACAAAATCAAAAGCGATCGAAACACGTTCGGAAATCAATTAATTTGCACATAGGCTGGCACATCTCACATATTTAATGATAATTTTGAAAACACGTAAAACACAAGACCTGGTAATAATTATCTCTCGCAACTCTGGCAACAAAGACTCACACACACACTCAGTGCTGCGGCTGTGTGCGGTTGACAATGGCCGCCCTCCGTGAGGGTGTATTGGTGCGCTCAGCGAACTCCCGAGTGCCATTCCGTCCTCCATACCTCATTTGTAGCCATTGTCGTTGTTCGGAGTGTTCTCGGGTGTTCAGTGCCTCGGAATTGTGGGTTCTGGGTTCCGCGTTCCGGGCTCTGGGCCCTGCTCGGTGTGTTATCTCAGAGCGAGCGGGCGCTCTGTGCTAACTTCAGCACATCGATACTATAATATGTATGGAAAGTCAGCACCACAACCCCCTTCGATATTGTTTTGGGTACACACACTGGGTTTTATCAGGGTTCTGCGAATTCCATGAAAGAGAGTTACTGTCTTTGGGAAGTTTAGAAACTTCAACCAAGACGTCATGTCCAAAAAAAAAGTATTGACGAGAGGTTTACGAAATATTATTATGAGTTTTACGTATCCCTTATAAAGCAATGAACTTGAAAATTAAGAATTTAAGAATTTCTAAAAATTAATCACAAATATGCCTAAATTTTAAAGAATAAAAGCAAGAAGTCAAGTTATATATATTAAAATAAATATTTACCTCTTATCTAACGTCTTCCAAGAAAAAACTAATATCTAAAATAATATTAGATAATATTAAATTTATCCTTTTAATTATTCTTTCTGAGATAATAAGCCCCAACTTAAGAAATAACGCCAAGACATATAAAACCATTTAATAAATTTAACTCTTTTATTTTAACTTCAATCTAAAAACTTCAAACTCTTTTAGTAAAAAATACCTTCTTTAAATATAATAGAAATTAACATCATAACATTTGCATACAACAATGGTAACAAGTTTACCAAAAACCCTAACCATATACATATGATTTGAACTTTCAACTAAATAACCTAAAAAATAAATAAATAAATAAACACTAGGCAAGTGTGTGTGTTATGCTTCTCGGAATCCACTTAAGGCAATTTAGTACGTCAATGATTGTAACTAATTTGCATAAGCCTCGCTTTCGTGAGAGTCTCGCCGCTTATTGACCAACTTTATGAATCGAATTGAGGGGTATATATACAATATGTACTGTGCGAAACCCGTATGGCTTAATTATACGAACCTCAGTGCTATACAGCAGCAGCAGCATCAGCAGCTTTTTATTCGAATTTGAACTCGGTAGACGGGCCCTCAGGCAATCGGGAAGTTAGCTTATCAGGCATCGTGTATACATGAACTAAAAGCGTTGATTACACGAATAAATCACAATGAGACTGGCAACTAGAATGCCCTCTAATGGACTCTGATGGCCCTAAAACGATTATTAAAAACATTTGTAATTAGTGAAGTGATAAAGCAAGTGATAAATAATATAAATACATTTTCTACTTGACTGTAACTCAAGTGGACTCTGTGATACTACGGAATAAAGACTTGAATTTCCCTATCTTGTGCCTTAAATTAAGAGAGATAATCTCAGTTAAAACCAACTTTATTCGTATTTATCGTTTGACTCACTCGCCTTATCAAGAAGTTAATTTGGAACGCAAAAACCTATATCTATTTGCAGATGTTCTCATAATGTGATATTTGCCAGAGCTGCGCCCAGTCAGCCGACCTGCCATAAAAAGATCATATTCCGGCGAAAATGTTATATCCCACCTGCTAAGTGGGAAGGCCAACAGAGAACACTCAGCTGAGATATCCAGAGAGATCCCGCGGAACTAAAGATCGGGCTTACGTGACGGATTCGCAATGCATGTCAGCAATGAAAAGGAAATGAATCAATGTCCCGGGACCCTGAATAATAGTAGAACCATCGATCTGTCCGCCGCCAAAAACTGCAGTACCTCCTCCACGGACTCCGGGGTCATACTGATTGATAATGTGGCAGCATTCCGGCCGGATAAGGAGACCAAAGAGGGCAAAGAGGAGCCACAATGCCATTCAAAGGCGGAAGAAAAGGCGGATACGGACACACAGGCCAAGCGTATCAGCATCGAACATACTGTGAATATAACGAAGACTGGCAAGTCATCATCCTCGCCGACGGTTTCCATACGTAGCACCACCATATCGGTGGTCTCTATCGATGAGAATGCCATCGACTCCAGTTGTATTGACAGTGATTCGGAGGCCGATCCCGAGGACTTTACGGTCCAGAAGCTGGGTCACCAGGTCACCTACCCGCCCCACAGTTCCCACCTGCGCGACCTCAATCAGGGTCTAACGGTGCTCAGTCGCCAGGTGGCGACGCCCAGTCAGCCAGAGGTCCCACCGCCCACGCCCTTGGAGGCTGGCGTGGTGGCCAAGCAGATCCTCAATGGTAATCTGGCCCTGGCCACGCCCACACCAGCGGGCGGAGGAGGAGCCACCCAGGGCATTGGGAGTATTGCGCTGACAAACTCCACGGACGTGACTTTTGGTGATAAACACTTCTACGAGGGACCCGTCACGATACAGCAGTTCCTCATCGACAACCGGGACAAGTGGAAAGCGGGCGAGGCTCCAGGCGGCGGTCAGGATAATCCCGCCTTCAATGGAGGAACGACGGCCAATGGCAATGCACCGGGTAAGTTCGATTTTTTTTTATTAATTATATACTAAAGGTGAATGTGAAGGTGAGGTGAATATATATTAGCTTAAAATACTGAGAGATAAGATTTAATCAATCCGGAATAAATTCGAAAACGGGATTAACAAAAAAAAGTTATTCTTCAATACATTTCCATATTTTTATGACTTTTTCTAGCATTTTATAATGTTTTGTTAAATCTATTATCCAAATAGCGAAAATGTATCGATTTTAAATTATATAATTGAAAATAATCGATTTTAATCTGAAATTCTAAATTCATGAATCGATATAAAAAGCGATCATTTTAATTATTATATGATTTATGTAAAATTAAGGAAGGCAAACTCTCAGTTAGATGAATTAAAGTTATGTTTGTGGCTCAACAATATTTATTTTAATCTAGTTATAAAAACAATCGATCAACAATATATTATCGATATGAGTAGAATAAGAAAATATCGATTTTTTACAATGTTGCAATAGAGATGACATAACCATGTGCTATAGATCATAAAATCATATCGCAGCAGTTTGAATATTTACTTGAGGCGTTGCTTACAATCCACATAGATTACAAGTAAGTTTATAATATATAAAATCCGACAACATCTTTAAAAACATTTATTATAATATAATGATGTGTATGACTAATCTATAAAGACTTAATCCCACTGGTTAGTTAGTTTTAATCAATAAAATCCGGTAATATATATTATATCGCTGCTATTTCCTGCCGCCTTAACTCTGCTAATCTATTGTTTACATTCCTGCATCGTCTTTACCTTGGCTCGATTTTGTTTGCTTTATTGGGCGATTCTGAGCGCGTGTGGCGATTTGTTTACCCAACCCAGTCGGGCAGTCCCGACAGTTGGCCGCTTCTAACGACCGTGCTGCGAATGTTGGATTAGCAGATGGCCCCAAAGCTCTAAAGTTTATGAGATACGCATAGAACAAACACATATCTAACACTACAATGTTCTAAAATTAAAACATAAATGCAATTTTGGCCAGGAAAGCCACCCGCAAAGTAAAAGAAATTAAATTTGGATACATATAACCAAGCTAGAAGGCCAAATATAACCTTATTGACATAAGAATTAAAGTAGGATTTTAAGGGGAAAATATAATCTTTATAGGTATAATTTAATTGGTTTTATAGTTGCTAAATAAATTTAAAAATTAGAGAAAATAATTGGTATTCCATTTAATGTAGAAAAATATATACAAAGAAAAGAATTGGTATAAGAAGCCTTGATATTTATTTCAGTTTAATGCAAAACAATTTAAGAAAAAATCAACTTCGTCGTCTCGTGAGAAATTTCGAAAGAAAATGTCATTAAATTAAATACATCAGCATTTATGAAAACCCCCCTGTTTCTAAGTGCTATTTGCTTCCGCGATTATCATAAATAGGTCGCGATATTCATAAGGGGAGCACTAACTCCCTATCTAGGGGGGATTTTTTTCGGTTTAATGTCATTTTTATTGCAACAATGTTCTGCAAGAGATACAACATTGACAGCAAATCAACCAGTTCCTTTATGTTAATGCCAAACGATTGATTACGATCTATATTCGTGGCTAGAGAAAAGTAGAATCTCATTCACGAAAAGAAAATCTGTTCAAGGTTCCACAGGTCGTAAATCAAACTGGCAAAAACTTCGGGTAAATACTAGAAGGGAAAAAAACAACAGCAGCTGCCCGCATGCAATTGTTTACTTGAATGATTTTCACAATTACCATAATTAAAGCGGCTACCAGAAATCCGAATCCAATTGGAGTTTTACTGCGTGTAAATTCACTCACTTGTACTTAGTTAGTCGCTGTTATTACAAAACAACAAGCCCAAACCAGGTGCTTCCCCGGGATCTGAAAAAATAAATAGCTCGAGCACCTTAATGGGAGGTGGGGATTTTTTCTTTGTGTACTTAATTACTTGCTAAATGCAAAAGTCAAACAGGAATATATATATACGTAGTATATATATGTACGCACTGGTCGGAAAAAGTACCCAATTCACGTATCACCGATCGGCTTCAGTTGCTCAAATAGAGTGTTCGCGGAATGTCGAAGAACGCGCTTGAAATTTGCCTAAAATGTCACGATTTAATCGTGGCCACTTCGTCCCGAATCGAGTGCGATAACGGGCTTTGTGGCCGTGTTTGCCACCGAAAATGCACGGATTTGAGTGAAGATCAGCTGAAAATGCTGGATAAGTTGCCAAATTTGAGGTGGAAATGCGACATCTGTGTGGGAAGGCCTCAAAGTGCCCAAAAAATGAGCCAATGGCTGGAGAAGTGTTTGCGGGAGCACGAAAAGCGATTGGAGGTCCTTGAACAGGGTCTAGAGAGGCGTAAGAGAAAATATCCTACATAAATATATATCTTTATATAAAATAATGTTATCTTTGTATAACTGATAAATAAAAAAAAAATACAAAATACAACAATTTATAAGCATTTAAAATGACAATTAATTTGAATTCAAAATGTTTGGAATTCTGTTTGATCTTGCCTTTAAAATCTACGAGTTTCACATAATTCGTTTTTCAAAAACCTTTCTTATTTTTTTTTAAAAAGACTTTTGTTCAAATAAAATTCTTTAGAACTCCTACTTATTAATATGTGGCTAATGATAATAATTTATTTCTTTCAATTTTTCAATGACTTTTGTGATTAGTTTGCCTTAAGCTGCTTATTCTTTTGTATTAAATAAAAAATAAGAGAGAAATTAAGGTAAATTTCCATATATTCCTGACAAAAGTAGAAATCAAAACCGGACCCGAGCCATATTTATAATTTATTGTTATGGGATTTAATAAATGTTAAGCCAGATTTTTGTTTGAATTTGTTAGAATAATATTCCTAGTATAATTTCCATTAACCAGCTGCATTCACTAACCCATTTATTTCACGCCCATTTTGCAGGCTCAAAACAGAATGATCCCGCTCAGGCGCCACCCATCTGCCCGTTCCTGCCCAACACTATTGGGCGCAAGGCCGTCACAATAACGGTGGCATTCGTCATGCTGACCACGCTCCTGGGCATTGTGCTGGGCACCACCACGAACCTCTTCGGCAAGACGTTGAACCAAAGTAAGATCAGCGATGTCGACGATTCCAGACAAAATATTCCAATCAATTCAACAATAGGTACAGTTTTGTCCCCCACTCAGTGTGCGAAAGTGCTTCCGACTAACCAGAAATCAAATTGGCGATCGTGCTTTAACACATCCTTCTCTCACTGCATGTATGTAATATATAACCCATTTTCTAATTTCATCTTGTATATAAAAATGCATTCTGTTTTTGTGTGTCCGGTGCATTCTTCATCTGGCTGCTCGAATTGCGCGTTTCTGATCACTATCGTGATCAGTGTTGTGAAGTGAATCATGAATCAAAAGTGTGGCCTAAAGTTCAATTGAATGGAATATGCCAGTGAATCGACCTCGAGCATCACAACTATATTTGCTCTCAAAATAATGGTAGTGTCAATACATTTGAAGAGAAAATACATATAAAACCTTAAGGTAGAAAAAAAACATATTGAATTTAATCAGGAAAATCCTTAATAGTTTAATCAAGTAAATCTAGTTTGCAAAATTAAATATTCCTTGAATATTGGAAATTATTTAAAGTTTTTTGTTCTTAAAGGTTTGCTAGAATTCTTAGTTATTTTCCATTATCACTACCATTGTTTTGACGGCTTTTGCGCCATGCTAACCCCAAACTCTCCATGTAGACGAGGATGTCATCAATAACGGCACTTTGGTCATCCTAAAGGTCGCCCAGTGGGGCGGCCTACCGCCCAAGAAAAAGCTCGATCCGCTGGAGCTGCCCGCACGCCAAGTGATCATCTCACATACCGCCGCCTATGGCTGCGCTTCGCGGGTGAGTAAAGCCCATTATTAGTCTCCCACTCGTACATCCAACCTGGTAGCGATACTTAGTGTTGGATAAAGAGGGATCACTTGAGTGAGCAAGTTTCAAGTGTTCATTTTCCACTTGTTCATTACAACCCATTTAGCAAATGAACATCTGAACTTCTGTTCCCACAATTGTTCACTTCTTAAACCGACTTTTTATTAAGTCGCTCAGTTGTTCATTTAGTAATCAAATGAACAGATGTGAACAAGTAACAGTTATTCACTCGATGAACGAATGAACAGTTGTTCATTCAGTGAGCACATAAACTTGTTCATTCAGTGAACTCGTGAACAAATAAACACTTGTTCATTCAGTAAACACGTAAACAAATGAACACTTGTTCACTCAGTGAACCCTTAAGCAAATGAACAAGTGATCACATCTTTGTTCACTCACTCATTACTCTTGGTAATTAAAACAACCAATCCCCCTTCCCCATCAAAGGAGATCTGTTCGTCGCGGGCTCAGGTGGTCCAGTCCTTTCACATGGACAGCTGGGGCTGGGACCACGTCGGTTACAACTTCATGGTGGGCGGCGATGGGCGAGTGTACGAGGGCCGTGGATGGGATTCCCTTGGCGCCCACACCAAGGGCTACAATCACCACAGCATAGGGATCTCCTTTCTGGGAACCTTCACCAAGGAGATACCTGAGGAGCGGCAACTAAAGGCCTGCCAGCTACTGATCGCAGAGGGTGTGCGCCTCAAGAAAATTGATCCCAATTACAAGCTCTTTGGCCACCGGCAACTGAGCGCCACCGAGAGTCCCGGGGAGATGCTCTACAAGATAATCCAGACGTGGCCGCACTGGTCGAGCGAGATTAAATAAGTCATTTGTGTATTATATTATTATATATATATATTATGTTAAAGTAAAGAGAGTCTGTAGAATAATGACCAAGAGACGCACTTTATTCGATTTCATTGAACCCACTTTACCTTAAACCCTACATCCGCTTTCAAAAACAAGCAAAAAAGTGTTCCAGGTTGTTCCTAGGTTGAGTTGAATGGAATATCGAGGTGATACTGACAAGTATGTATGATTTTAAAGAAGAGTTTTCCATAGGGAATGCCAACCAGGGAATATATTTAAATATTTAAATTTTAAATGGCTTGCATTCCTGTCCTTAAAATAACCCCCAGCACTTTGCTAACTAACTCAGCTGCTCTTCCTGATCCAGCCGACGATTCCGATGTCCGTGTGGATGGAAAGCTTGTGATAATCGGTTTAAAAAGCTGGGGCGGCATGCCCACCAGAGGCTCTCTAAAACCCCTGAAGCTTCCAGTTCCCAGGGTGATAATCTCCGATACTCCGCCCGATGTGTGTGAGACGAGGGTGAGTCCATATAACTAGCCTTCAGAGAACCCCTCAAGAATCGTAGTTCTCTATAGGCATCCTGTTCGTACTGGGCCCGAGTGACCCAGAGCCGGCACATGGACACCTTCAACTGGCCCCAGGTGGGCTACAATTTCCTGGTGGGCGGCGATGGACGGATCTACGAGGGTCGAGGCTGGAACATTGAGGGCGCGCACACGCGGGACAATAATAATAACAGCATTGGTATTACCTTTATGGGCAACTTTCGCCGGATTGTGCCATCGCAGATATCCCTGGAGGCTTGTCAGCTCCTCTTAGAGCAGGGAGTGCGTCTAAAGAAATTAAAACCGGATTACCAGCTCCTCGGTCATCGTCAGCTGACGGGAACCTTGATGCCGGGCGAGGAGCTATACAGGATCCTTCAAACTTGGCCGCACTGGGTCAACCATACGAGGACGGGGCCCAAGCTTCATATGACAGAATAGATATTTATTAAATACTATTTATGATAATATTTATAAAATTGTTAACTTAAGATTGAATAAAGGTGACAACGGAAAATACAGAAAAGAAAATTATTAATGTACAAAAGTGGTTAAATATGTGGTTTAAATGTTTAAATAATACTAACAAACGTATTTCATATTAACATTAATAAAATAACCAACAATACATTTTGTAGCCCTAAAATTAATTTATAATATTTCTAAAGGATGGTTATTGGCTTCAATTATTTATCATATTTATTAAGCGTATTTACAACTTTAAAATTATTAAACAAATAAATCTAAGTGGTAATGCATGACTATAAATAATTGATCTAAAATTAATAACCTTACAAACCCACTTTACTAAAAAATGCCCTTCAATCGCACACCTTGTTAGAATTTTTACAATTTTAATTTACTTTCAAAAACTAAACATCACCTTAATTATTCACAGATCGTGACAATATTGGCGGCGGCTTGGTCCTGCGCTTCGTGGACCGCCAAGTGTGGCTCGCCCAGCCGCCGCAAAAGAAGATTCCGGATCTGGAGCTGCCCGTGGGACTGGTGATAGTGATGCCCACCAATTCGGACAACTGCACCACGCAGGCGGCATGCGTGTTCCGGGTGCGACTCCGCCAGAGCTTCGACATTGAGTCCGTGCAGGAGGACGACATCGTGTTCAACTTCCTGATCGGCGGCGATGGCAACGTGTACGTGGGCCGGGGCTGGGATCAGGTGGGCGCCCACATGGCCGGCTACAATTCGCGTAGTTTGAGCCTGGCCTTCATCGGATCCTTCCAAACGCAAAAGCCCTCGCCCAAGCAGCTCAGCGTCACCCGACTCCTGCTGGAGAAGGGCGTGAATCTGGGCAAGATTGCTCCCAACTACCGGCTGACCGGGGCCAGTACCCTGGAGCCGAGTCTCACCACATACAAGGCGGATGCCCTCTACCAAAGCTTCGGCAACTGGACTCATTGGTCGTGAATAGTTTAGGATCTGTGGATCGACTTGATATTCTAGCTTAGATTCTTAGATTCTCTATCCCTTTTAATGTGTGGCATATTCGATTTAGCTAGAATTACGATTCGTTTGAAAAAAAATGTGATATTAAATGAAGCAAAAATATGAACATGATGAATCTCAATCGTGTCAGGGGGCTGAGATGCTGATCTTGCTGATAGCTGAAAGCGGTGATTTTTTTCCAAGTTTCAGCTGCTTTAAAACCGGAAAAGGTGAGTTACATACACATGTAAGATGACGTGCTAACTAGATTTTGGTCTCTTCAATTCTTCTTTGAGAATTCAGGGGAAGTCCCACTTCTGAAGTTCTACCTTTTTGTAAACAACCATTAAAAAGTATATATATAGTGCTACATCGCTTATCTAGACACCGGTTCTAAGTAAATAAAAATACAAGAATATACATACATACATACATACATATATACATACATACTTGTCTTTTAATCTTTTGCAAAAATGTTAATATACACAAAACTTGGCCACAAAAAAAAAAATATTTTTAAATATTTCCCTTAATAATAAAGGACCTTAAATATTTAATAAAATTTTTTACAACTTTTTAAAATGTTTAACTTCTTAAATTGTTATTATGAATGTTAAATTAATTTTATAAAATAAATATTCACAATTATTAAAAGACCCATCCTATGACGCCAAATGACTTATGATTAATTAAGTGTGTCAGTATTTTTTTAGTGCCAAACAGTCAATCAAAAAATATTCTCTATTTGGTGAAATAAAAAAAAGCTGCGCTTGAATAAATAATAATAATAAATTCAAGATGATATCCATTGACTTAAACAGTTGGGAATTGGTAAACCTGCGAACTTTGCCACTCCCCGTTTAACAAAAGCGGCTTTATCTGGTCAACTCTTATATGGATACTAATAGGAATTTTTATTGATATTTTATAGTTATATATGTATCTAATGAAAGACGATTCCGTTCTTATTGGTTTATTCCAACATTAGTTTTAATTTATGTAATTCTTTTCTATTTGTATTTTTTCGTGAGTACTGATAGTGAAATTATAAAATTAATTAGCAAACCTTTGCTAAATTCTTGACACTACTTATGTTGCTATGCTAATTACTGGAAATGAAAGCTGTAGCTTTGAAGCTTTAATAAACAAAAAGCTTTTTATGAAAACATACAAATATTTATATCTAAAATATATAAATCCTTGACAACTGTTGTATTATTATCAATAATAAATAATGTAATAAACAAATTAGCGGCAAAACCATCAATTCCCATGAAGTATACACTCATAAAAAAATATACATATAATAAATGCGAAAAAGCTTTAAGTACATAGCCCAAGAAATAAATATATAATCGGGCGGTAAAGAAAATACAATTGTATTGTATTTTAATATTGGGGAAAATGGAAAATCCGTAGACGAAAGACCTTAAAGAGTATCAGAGAACCTTTAAAATTTCTACAAAAATTTGCAACTTGACCGAAAATGCTGATAACGAATTTTGGAATGTGTGTGTATATATTTTATTTCCTCAGCAAGCGAATATATAATGATAATACCAGAATTCAGAATTCAGTGCATATTCAGCTGTCATTTGGAGTAAACTGTCTTGAATAATTTGAATAAGGATATGCCCTTAAACGAGCTTCAGGTCCTTGAACCAAATCAGGAAATAAAGATTACAAGGAGATGGCTATATGTTCCATTGATTTTTGGGATCTTTGGTCTCCTGTCAGTGGGTGGCTACCTTATATGTAAGTTTTGTGATACTTTAATATAAAATTTGACGAAAATTACCTTTAAAACTTCGTTAAGATCACTCTAATGATTTCCACATGATCGATCGCAAGGAGTGGGGAGCTGTGGAGCCCCATAAGAAGGTATTCCTAAGTCTGCCTGTCCACAATGTGGTTATAGATGAGAATCCCTTTGAATGCAGCACGAAGGTAATATATATAAATATAATTTATTTATTTATTTATTATATATTATTTTCCTCGCAGGAAACTTGCATTTCTCATATGAAAGAACTACAGCATTTTCGCATTGAATCCAAATTATTAACGGACATCGACAGCAATTTCTTTATCGGCGGCGATGGCCAGATCTATGAAGGCACTGGCTGGAATATTAGTCCGGGCTCTGACCCTAATGTTACCTATATTGTAATTTGTGTTTTTGGTGAATTTGACCAAGTGGAGTCGCTATCACAGGAAGTGGATGCAGTTCAGCGTCTGATGGCGGAAGGTGTGCGTCTGGGAAACTTGAGTCCGGACTATCGTGTCTATAGCCGATATCAGATGTATACATACGGAAGTTTTGGTTCAAAGTTATATGACCTAATGCAGAAATGGCCACGTTTTTCAACAGATGTCGGATTGCTGTACCCAAAAAATGAGAAGCAGTACTAGTTTTATATTTTACAAGGTCTTTCTTCATATTGAATCGTTTTTATAAATATTACGTTCAGTTGGTAACAATTTAACAAAAATATTCCTAGAAAAACTTAAAAACGGAAACAATATCCTTAATTCCTTTCTTTTCTTTTAATAATAACTGAAGCAAGTCTTTAATTAATCTAATTCCTACATTTGGTTTAATTTAATTTCTTGCTACTTTGTATTTTTTCGTAAACACTGATAGTGAAAAAATAAAATATTTTATTCTTAGTACTAAGTACATATGTATGTATGTTACTTTGCTAATTTCTGGAAATTATAGCAATAGCTTAGAAGCATTATTAAACAAAAAGCTTTATATGACAACATACAATTGTTTATACCTAATATATAGCTCCTGTTGTATTATAAATAATAAATAAATCCTAAATCATACATAGCATAATCAAATAAATATATATTTGCGCGTTACAGAAAAGCAAAGCTAGTTTCTCTAAGTATTTAGGATTAGAACCGAAAATGCTGATAACGAATTTTAGAATGTGTATATATATTTTATATTCAGCAAGAGAATATATAATGATAATACCAGACCAACACGAGCTTCAGTGCCCATTCAGCTGTCATTTGGAGTAAGCTGTCTTAAATAATTTGAAAAAGAAGATGCCCTTAAAGCTAAATCAGAAAATAAAAATTACAAGGAGATGGATATATGTTTTGATTTTTGTGATCTCTGGTCTCCTGACAGCTATCTTCCTAATATGTGAGTTTTGTGATATTTTAATTTAAAATACGCCGAAAATTACCTTCAAAATTTTGTTAAGTTAACACTAATGATTTCCACATGATCGACCGCCAAGAGTGGGGAGCTGTGGAACCGCTTAGGAAGGTATTCCTCAGTCAGCCAGCTCAAAATGTGCTCATAGAGGAGCATCCCTTTACATGCGACAGAAAGGTAACATACTTATATCAATTTTTTTATTTATATATTTACTATATATTATTTTTTATTCACAGGAATCTTGCATTTCTTATTTGAGAGAACTACAGCTTAATCACACTAAAAATTTGGATGACATCGACAGCAATTTCCTTATTAGCGGCGATGGTCAAATCTATGAAGGCACTGGCTGGCATATTAGTCCGTTTCCTGAAGTAAATTGTACCCATATTATAATAACTGTTTTTGATAGATTCGACAGAAAGTTGAATTTATATCAGAAAGTGGATGCCATCCACCGTCTCATGGCGGAAGGTGTGCGTCTTGGAAACTT
Organism: Drosophila lacteicornis; assembly: GCA_008044355.1. Lineage (NCBI taxonomy): Eukaryota > Metazoa > Arthropoda > Insecta > Diptera > Drosophilidae > Drosophila > Drosophila lacteicornis. The sequence goes on from VNKF01004461.1 coordinate 41,828, forward strand.
AAGTCCGGACTATCATGTCCTTAGCGGATATACGATTTTGAATAAGTATAGGGAAGGTCTTCCTTTAGGCTCAAAGTTATACGACCTGATACAGAAGTGGCCACGTTTTTCAGCAGATCTTGAATTGTTTTAATCCAAAATGAGAATCGGGCCTAGTTTTAAAGTTCTACAAATATTGCCAACTGATTTGGTGACTTAAATGCATACAAGAAAGAGAATTAACTCGTTTTGAGTTCTTAAAAAAACTGTAATAAATAGAGTCAAGACTTAAAAACCAAAATAAAATCCTTAATTTTTTTTTTTTAATAATAAACTTTTAATAACAACTTTGTCCAATCCTTAATGAATCTTATTGATTTCGTAGCAGCATGCTTTCTACTTTCCCTACTTTTTCAAAGGCACAACTAGCAATTTTCTAAGAAAATTGTTTCTGGTTAAAAAAGCGGAACGATAATCGTATTGATGAGTTTCATTTCTAGTGCCAAAGGGGTCAAAACTCTGAGAGACAACTGTGATTGTAGATTTTTTTGTTTACACCATCGGAGCTCTGTTTTCTAAGACCGGAATGCCTGACTTGGAATTTGGAACTCAGCTCTGAGCTCCAAAAGTAAGTATACGCCCCCTAGGCCAGCCAGGGGGTTCCCATTTCCTTGGCTAAAATCTCTCTCCAGTCCACCGAAGACGCCTAAAGTGGGCGGCGTTTGAAGATCGTACACCTAGTTGCCAAAAACGTTAGACCCTTCATAAGACGAGCTTTCGAAGCTCTGAGTTTTTTATATATTTATTTATAGGTATGAATATGTCTTATCGCAAAAGCTTGCCAACTGAGAACTGCGAACTGCGCTGCCACTGCGCAGTTAAGAGTTGGGGGATTTTTTAAACAACCGTCAAGTTAAGTTGCTAATGGGACCGGCTCCGAGCTCAGTTGGCATCGGGCTTTCGTCTGGAGAGGATTGCTGAGCCAGCCAACACACATCTCAAGATGCAGAAATCCGTGCAAAGGGCTCTCCCCGAAGAGCAGGAAACTAACGTGAAAAGATTACCCCGCGAACTACTCTATCTGTGTGCCATTCTCCTGATGCTGGTGGCTGTCGTGGCGGGCTATTCCCTGTGGATGATGTGTGAGTTAACCCAAACGAACCCGGTGGATCGATTGAAATTTAATTAACCTGGTTTTTAGCCCACTCCGCGAGTAAGGCCAACAAAGGCCTGCACATACTCGATCGCAGCGAATGGCAGGGGGAACCACCGAGCGGAAAGTACCCGCACCTTCAGCTGCCTGTCTCCAACGTGATTATCCACCACACGGCCACCGAGGGTTGCGATCGGGAGGTGAGTCCCCAAAGGGGTTTAAATAATTCCAAATTCCAATACATCCGCTTAGGAATCTTATTTTAAATTTATATTTTTGGGGAGAGAAAATAATTCGGAAACCTCGGAATAGCGTGAAAGTTTTGGGGATATCTAAAAATTAAATATTACTCTTTAGAATCTTATTTTAAATTTACATTTTTGCTGAGAGAAAATAATTCGGAAGCCTTGGAATATACTGAAAGTATTAGGGATATCTAAAAATGATTTATTTTTCTTTAGAATCTTATTTTAAATTTAAATTTTTGCTGAGAGAAAATAATTCGGAAACCTTTGAATATAGTGAAAGTTTTATGGATATCTAAAACTTAATTATTACTCTTTAGAATCTTATTTTAAATTTACATTTTTGATGAGAGAAAATAATTGGGCATCCTTGAAATATAGTAAAAGCATAAGGGATATCAAAAAAAATTTTATTACTCTTTAGAATCTTATTTTAAATTTAAATTTTTGCTGAGAGAAAATAATTATGCATCCTTGAAATATAGTGAAAGTATTAGGGATATATACAAATTAATTATTACTATTTAGAATCTTATTTTAAATTTAAATTTTTGATTAGAGATAACAAATATTTCAAATATTATCAAATATTATTTATTACTATTTACTTATTATCTAATTACCTTTTTTAATCTCTTATTTCCTCCCAGGACATTTGCATCTATCGCATGCAGATCATTCAGACCTTTCACATGAAGTCCCTTGGCTGGCCCGATATAGGGTATAATTTCCTTGTGGGCGGCGATGGTCAGATCTATGTGGGCCGAGGCTGGCACATTCAGGGTCAGCATGTCAAGGGCTATGGTGCCATATCCATTAGCATAGCCTTCATAGGCACCTTTGTCAACATGGAGCCGCCAGCCTGCCAGGTTGAAGCAGCCCGACGGCTAATGGAGGAGGGAGTGCGACTGCATAGGCTACATCCGGACTATCACATCTACGCTCATCGGCAAGTCAGTCCCACAGAGAGTCCCGGCCAGAAACTGTACGAAATGATGCAGCACTGGCCGCGGTACAACCCGGATATAACGTCATGTAAGGAAGGCCTGGAAATAAAATTAAAAATACTTAAATTATTAATTATTATTACCTCCTTAGTGCGTCGCCTCAGCAATGCCACACTGAAGTTTGTGACCCGCTCTTATTGGCTGGCCCAGCCCCCGAGTCATCCTCTGGATCCTTTGAGACCGCCTGTGAAGACAGTAAGATTTGAGAGCACTAATATCCCCGCTTGTGCCACCCAGGCCGAGTGCACTTTCCGGGTGCGAATGCTGCAAACCCTGCAACTGGAGGCCTCCGGATACACGGACATTAACTTTAACTTTTTGGTGGCTGGCGATGGCAACATCTATGTGGGCAGGGGCTGGGATCACAGCTGTCAGTCCTTGGCCAGCAAGGAACCACTCTCTAATGATCTAGTTATAGGTTTTGTGGGAAACTCAGACAGCAATAGAAAGCTGGCCTTGGAACTTTTGCAACAAGGCATCAAGCTGGGTCACATAAGCAGGGATTATGATTTAATAGAGTCAGACTTTAACTCCAACTCAGACTCAGAGAAGTCGTAGAAGCAGGTAGGGATTAGGTGCCAGTACAAGTGCCATCCCTTTGCCATCTCTCAAAGTGATATTAGCCCTAAGGATTACCATATAAGTTATCGAATATTCACTCACTTTGAGCACTCACTTCACTCACTTTGTATTTATAGAAATAAACATGCCTTTATTGAGTTTTAACAACTTGTTGCTTTCTTTTTTCTTTATCTCAATCGAACGATGACTACGGCTAGTATATATTTTTGAAAAACAGATTGCGATATACGTGCTTGGATTACAACTTAACGATATATACAGACTACAGACACACTTTGTGCTTACAACAATTGGCTAAATGAAATTCGTAATTTGGAAATTTTGGAACGCGACTACATAAAACTTAGAAAATTAGGCTACAGTTAGTGAGAGAATCCTCCGTGGGATTAGTGATCCAAGATGCGCATGTTGCCGGAAACGATTTTGTTCTCCAGAATGGCGCCGGCGGGTATGTCAATACGATCGCCATGGTTGGCAATGATGATCACAGTGCCCTGGAAAAAATATATATATAATATATTTAAAGAAACCAAAATCAAATGAAAAGCAAAACTTACGCGCAGCGAAACACCACGACCGAAGGTCACATCACCGCTCACGGTCAAGTGATCCAGCTCAATGATGTCTGGGATGTTGGCGAAGCGTCCCAGGAACTCCTTCACCTTGGAGAAGTGATTCTCGCCCAGCTTGACCAGCGGCGTGGTGGGGAACATGCGCTGTGGGGACATCACCAGGCTGCCGTTCTTCAACGTATACAGATTGGACATGACCAGCAGCAGATCAGACGACTTCTTCACGGGCAAGAAACGGGAGCGAGGCACATTGATGCCGATGGCGCCATCGAAGCACTTCATGGCCGCACCCACCGCCGTCTCCAGCTGAATGACACGGGTTCCGTTCTCCAGCGTCTTGTTGTTCACAATGATCTCCATGTTCAAGGTGCGCTCGCGCAAAACGCGATCAATGGCTATTAATAATTTAAAAAAAACATTATTTGAGGTTTTTGCTGGAAATATTAAATTTTACGTTATTAATTACCTGCCAGATTGGCCCAAATATTGTTGGTGTTGAAGAACTTGAAGGTCTTGACGGACTTGAAGTCATCCACATGCTCTGGCGGCACCTGGGCAATTTCCAGCAGTCGCAGCTTGTTCTCCATTTGGATGAGAGTACCACCCTGGGGAAGGAGCAGGAAAAATATTACTTTTCAAAGAAGAAAAATTATAAATGCCACAGAAATGACTGTGGGTTGGATATCCATTACAAAATGATGTCCAAAAGTATGCTACAAATATTTTATCTTGAAAACATAATAAATTGGCAATGAACTTCAGACCTTGTTGCATACTTTTGGACAGCTTTTTAATTGATTTCAAATTCTTAAAGCGATTTCTCTGACGTTTCAGATTGAAATGCTAAAAAATAAGTTATTTGTGCAATATTTATGATGACACAATCGTTAGAAATATAAAATATTTGCAAATCAAAGGTTTTTAAGAAGGTTTTTTTAAGAAAAGATTTTTTAAGACGGTGTTTTTTTCAAGTAAAGTCTAAAGATAAGCTTTTTTTTGTTGTTTTTCAAGAAATATATTAAAATAATACTGTCTAAAGGTTCCAAAAACAAGCATAAATTTTAAAATGGTTTGAGATAATGGACCCCTTTTAAATCAAGTGCAGTTTATGTAATTTTGAAATATTTAAGAACAAATTCCACCGATAAAGCTTATTTATTGCCAACATTACTTTACCTTAACGTCAGCCCGGGTCTTATCAGTGACCTCCATGACAAACTCCACGGGAGTGGCGGCCCTCTCCTCGCCCACCAGCTTGTTAAGTATGTTCAGATCGACGGTGGCGCCCAGGTTATCAATGTTGGACAAGAAGCAATACTCGCGTCCCTCCTCGATGAACTTCTTCAGCAGGCCAGAGTTGCGGAAGGTGTCGTAGAAGTCACCGTGACCAGGGGGATACCAACTAATTAAGAGATTATTAACAAGGAAGCTATAAATTTAAACTAAATACTTACGCCTCCATATCCTTTTCGACATCAAAGTCCTTGGCCACCGGCAGAAAGTGTTCGCGACTGATGCGCGGAAAGCAGCTCTGGTTGAAGGTATGGATCTGCACCCGGAAGCCCTTGTACTTGCGCACAATCTTCTCGGTGTCCTCGTCGGTGTTGAAGGAGTTCATCAGGACCAGCGGCACATTGGCATCGTACGTCTTGTTCAAATGCTCAATCTGCTGCACCGTCAGATCGAGGAAGGTCAGATCCGATCGGACGGGAATGACACTCTTGGGACCATGGCAACCCATCGAGGTGCCGAGACCACCGTTCAGCTTGATGACCACCAACTTGTCCAGCATGTTGCGGATCTGAATGCAAACCAAATAAGTTAATACTAGCTCCGGATGATCATATATCATTAGGGTTTAGGTTTAGGTGTTAGAGAGCAGCAAAGGAGTTGGTTTGCCGAATTTATTTACGGTTTTTAGTACAACTACAGCAGAGTGCTTACAAACTAAAGCCAAACTAAAAACAACAAAACTACGTATCTAAAAGTATCTAAACAAAAAGCGTCCAAAGCCCAATTAAGTTTAGATTTTCGCCAGAGGAAGTGAGCAGCAGCAGCGAGAGAGAGGGAGAGTTGTAAGCGGTGAGAGAGCCGCGAAGCTTGGAAGATTTTTAGGTAAGGGAAAAACGCTTTACCTCATTCTAGGTGCGATACACACACGATTATGTATATATAGTATTGATATAGGCAGACATATAGCCATTATTCAGTGTATTCAAATCAAAGAACATGAAAATATGCAAAGTTTGTAAAAAAAAAGAACAAAATTAAGATAGTTTTTATATAATCATCAGGTGGGGGAGATTGTATCGGTATCGGGATGATTCTGTGGCAGGATGGTAATTCGGAGTCTTGGAATTAAACTAAGGAAGGCATTACCTGCTCGTTCTTGGGCGACTTAAGATTCGAGTAGTTCATCACGGCGTTCTCGGGCAGTTTCTGGATTTTGTTCCAGTCCAAGGCGGGACCCTCTGTAGGAAAGGGGGATATAATATTAATTCAACAGGGAAATTAGTCATAAAAACTATCTTAAATAAATTAATAAAGCAAATTCTTCTTTAAAATACTTTAAAATATTTATTTTACTTATTAAAAACTGTTACATATTCAATTTCTTCAACTTACCCTCCTGCAGGAAGCGTCCAAACAAGTCCGCAAAGCGTCCCATCTCCGCCTTGAGCGCGGGCTTCCGTGCCACCTCCGTGGTCTCCAACAGACGATCCACATCGTTCTCCAGCAGACGCAGGGCATCCCGCTTGGTCACCTCATGGAACTCCTTGGAATCGGACGGGGCTCGCTGGTGGCCACGCACCTGTAAGAGAAGCACACATCCCATCAGTGCCACGAGTTACACTTGGCGAAACTTTCGAGCCAGATCGATTAGCGTGGCTAGCAAAGCGCATCTGCAGATGCACTCAAGTGACAAAATTAGTGGAGGAAATTGTTGCTATTGCTGGGAGCCCCCAGAGCTGTCGTAAGCCCAATTACAGGCTTGGGCTGGCGGCACTCAGACGAGGGCCTCGGGAACGGCGACAGTTTTCTTTCAGGCCTGGTGATGACAAGTCGCTGGCTGCTACTGAGCTTGCTCCTCTATTTGGGGGCCCAAGAGGCCACCTCGGGTGTGATGGATAATTTTGGCGATGGCCTCAAGATGGCCGGCCAAATGTTTGGCATTAATACGGCCGCCGATGTGGCTAATCTGGTGGCCAAAGCCTTCTCGGGTAATACCCCAGTGCCCGTGGCCAATCTGATGGGCTTCCTGCAGAATGGTTTTCAACAGCCGCAGGCGGAGGCGGAGGAGGTGGATCAATCGGAGGAGCCAACGGAAGCGGAAAATGCTCAAGAGGAACCGCCCACGGAAAATAACTCACGAAGGCCACCGCCGCCCTCAGGATTCGATTCGGGACAAATTCTTTCAAATATGCTAAGGATGGTGGGGTTTGATACCCGCAAGCTGGGAGCTCTGGCCTTGAATGCCATCATCATGATTGCCCAGGCGGTAAGTTACTTAAGTTACTTATAATATTATCCTTTATAATTAATCCCGCTTTAGATCGGTAGCACCATCATGCAGGCAACCCGCGGCGGCGGCGGAGCCTCGCTCGATGCCCCGGACGCCCTGTTCGAGCCCAACGAGCATCGTCCGCGTTCATTGTCCGTGGGCTCGCCCATCGATTGGTTTCTCCAGCGACCCGATCGGTATAGCAAGCGCCTCCTTAAGGACATCATGGATCGAGATCTGCCAGAGCACATCGTCGACATAATTGATGCAAAGGAGCGATCGAAGGATGGCCAGAAGGCCGGTTGCCTGAAGCTGTTGATGTGCAAGAGTCAACCCATTATATGGGGCATGCAGGACTCGCTGAAGAAACGACTGGCTGGCGAGGCCGAGGAACCGGAGGAATCCGATAGTTACTTCGACAAGAAAATCTTCTTCAAGTATCTGCCCAAAATTGAGGATTTTAGAGAGCACAGTGCGAGCTGTGAGAAGAAATACTATGACGAGTGTCCCAAGAATGCAACAAGTGGGGAGTACCTATAGGTTTTAAGATCGATTAAGTTTATAATCTTTAAGTTTTAATAAACCTTTGAAACTTTATTAATAAAACGACAATTTAAAGTTTAAATTTTAAACTTACTAGCACGACTTTATAATAGTAAGTAAGGAATTCTATATTAATAGGGGCTTTTATGGTAAAAAAAGGCTAACCTGTAAATCCTCCGACAAAATGAAAATTTTGTAAGAAACTATTATTATTTTTACCCACTAAAAAGCCCTACAAATACTATTATAGCTCCAACAATTTGTGGTTAATTAATAATTAAATTAAATATAATAAATTAATTATGAATCATTTTATGAATCTTATCAAAAATTCGTTCAATAAATTATATGTGTAATTTTTATTAGCTTATTATTATCAATAAAACCACTTTCTTTGTTGATATTTTCAAACATTCATCTGGGAAATACTAATGCAAAATACATAACTTCAGTTTGAAATAGTTTCCCTTGCAACAATCAAGTTTATGTTGCAAAATCATTGCGTAAACAAAAATTTGCGTAAACAATTTCGCGCTAATCATCATCTAAGCAGCCAGCAAAGCCTGACTTTTTAACTGTTTTAATGATGAGTTCGACATTCCGATTCAGTCAAGGATGATTGCAGAGATAAGTCTCAACCATCCGGGATTAGAATTCCAACCTAATGTCCCATGAAACGACCTCTAAAAATGTGCAACCAAAGGGGCGAATTGTGTAATAATAATATGCAAGATCGCGGCTTTTGTCAACTACCATTATCGCCTGCCTCCGCGGGGTGATAGCTAATCTCTACGCGGGGATTATAAAACCTCACCGTAGCTTTACAGTTTCCCCTCAGATCTAATCGCTTAATCTTGGCGCTCCTATGGTCATGTAGAGCCAGAAGTTCGACGTCACGTTTCTATATATCGCGAAAGCGTGGTCTGATAATCAAATTTCGGCGAATGCATTAAAATAGGGAAAACATAAATGAAATTTAATTTTGCCATGACGAAATATAGTTCATTAATACAAAGAACCTTATCATTGTCGGTATTTCGTGCTACGTTCTTGGACCTTTCATAACTTTTAAGGCAAGCCCGCAGCTCTTATCGATTTTAATGGCTTGGTAATAATGACTTGTGCGCCGCATGCCATCATAAAATAGCAAATATTAACTACTTATGTTTGGTTGCGGTTAGATCGGCATTGACATTCGCTCAAGGTTGTCAATAAATAGCTTTTGAAGATGATAATATTAGTTTTCTAAGCTTTAAAACCAAACTAAAATTAAACCTATTAATGGGCAAAGGAAAACTCTGGCAAAAGCTGGCGCCTTCGAGCCTTGTCAATCAAAAGACGAATGCAATTGACGACTTATGCAAAAATAAGTGCCGTAATCGCTTTTATTTTGCTGCTTACTTTTCGAAATCATTACGCAAAGAGGCGACGTGCCACGCCCACGGCGCCTACAACGATGCCAGACGATTGCATGCGGGTTATTTATAATTTTTTTAAGGCAACCGCACTCACTGACTGACTGCCGCCGCCACCGCCACAGGCCGATGAGCAATCTGAGCGATAAGCCAAAGTCAGAGGGCAGGTGTTTGAACTTCGGCAAGGTCAGGCAGCAGCACAGCATGCTCAAGATAATTTGCCAACTTTACTGCTTCATTGATGGCTTCAGCATTTTGGTGGCGTTTGTATTTATTTATTTTTAATAAGAATAATAAGAGGGCTTATGCATTTGATCATCACTCAAAACATAGATGTTGGAAGTGCAAATATGATGTAATATTCAATATAATAAGCCAAGAATTCAAAGTTCCGAAGATCTTTATAAATTCCCTAGACAATCATCTATTAATCGAAGTAAACTTCATTTTCTCTGCCAAATTTTAATTTAAAACCGTTATTAATACCATATTAATAATTCCAAAAAGTCTATATTATTCACATAAATAACTAAACCTTTATTAATAACATATGTATAATTCCAACAAGTCTATATTATTAACATAAATAACTTTAATTTATTTATCATGCCAGAAAATCAAACTTTGGATAAAATATAAGAAACCTGTCTAAAAATATATTTTTAACGTCTGCCAAATATTTCATTTTGCACTTTAAGACAGTAAACATGAAAAAATGTCTGGCAAACATTTATATTTTATCTTATCAAGCCCAAAATTTATATATTTCTTTGCTAAAAAGAGCTGCCCCTTTATGCCTCTAGTTATCACCAAGAAAGGTCTATCAAACATTTATCTATTTTTGTGATACAAAGATCTATATGTTTCGTTACCAACCTCCCCAATGGTTTCGTTTGTTTAAGCAAATTAAATGATTTTCACTTCTGTATTAGTTTTTTTTTTTTTCAGATAAGATATCAGGTGAGTTCCTGAGGAAGTAATTGTCGGTGACATTTACTCAAACATTTTCTAAGGAAAATTGATCGATTTAAATCAGGGGTCCGCACCACTACAGTCAAATGCCAACATTGCATTTGTATGAGTGAACATCGAACACTCTATGGTTAGATATGAGAAAATAAACAGCTAAAATATATTGTTATATGGCAACAAAATTAGCTATAACCTAAAAACTAGCTATTTAAAGCTAAAAAAAGCTAAATTTAGACACATAATTACAATTAGTCATCACTGATTCTTCTGTTCTCTTTTGTGCATACTATGCGTGAGCGGCAGCGACGCCGACTGAGAAAAATCCTATCCCGCGGGATAGGGCCGTGCGGACCCCTGATTTAAATGGAAGTTCCTCTACAAAGTGATACGTAGAAAGAGTCTTTAGTGTATTTTATAACTCAAAAGGAAGGCAATTTCTATTATAAGATTAAAATATATTTCACTTTAATAATTTCTAAATAATATTAGGTCACTAGAACATAAATTTACGAGATTGCTTGACAAAAATTTGACTTTGACAAAAACTGATAACATATGATTATATACGCTTTAAATTATTCGATGATAAGGCACTATATTATTGAAAGAGGTGTGTTTCGTAGTATTTGCGCTTCTTTTATATTGACAATCAAAATATTTAACAATTTATAATGTACTTTTAGGTGGTTTTAAAGCAACTGTATAATCATTAGGAAAATCACACTTTTTGTTAAGGAAGTTGGTAACTTGGAGCTTTTTAAATTCTTGAACTTTAAAATCATTAAAATATCACTCTTTTTACTGCAAAATATATGAACACGCGTTTAGCCCATATTTCCCAGATTTTTGTTTATGGGCTTTGGAAGGTAACACCTTCCGAACTTGGCCCAAATATCGTCTTACGAAGTTTTTTATTTATTTTGTAACTTACGCCGGCGCGCTGCAGCAACACATCTATGGGTCTTATGCCGGAAGTCATTTTATGAAACTACGCAACACTAAAGTATCTCAACGAGAGAATCTCAACTTTTAGATGTAAGTTTTTAGTGTTTTTTGGTTTTTTATTTTTCCCTTTGCACTTCGGGCGGCAGAGCAAGAGAGGAGAAAACAGACCGAGAACGAGAACAAGAACGAAACGGAACGGAGGAAAGACGGAGCCAAAGCGATGATGAGAAGTTCGCTGGTCGAGTGTGCAATTGAAAATAAAGCTGGGTTCCGAACGAAATTTGAATTTCAATACGAAATTTTTCCAACACGCGGCGCGACGTCGAAGTCGACGTAGGCAGCGGCGACAAGTGAAGCCAGCAACAAGTGATAGCAAAAAAATAAAACGGTGCATGTGTGCGCGGGGTATGTGTACGTGTTGAGCAAAACAAAAATTAAACAAAAGAAAGAAGTGGAAAACAACAAGCCGGCACTTGAAGAGCGTAAGGGGTGATGTGATGGATAGGTTCCAGTGGGTTAAGGGGCAGACGGGACAGAGAGAGAGAGAGAGAGACAGCCGCGGGCGCTCTTATCAGCAAGAGAAGAAAAAACCATATAACAATTAAACACTACAAATAACAGCCAATCACACACCCGTTCTCTGATTTCGTTACTAATTTTCGGGGGCACGCACCAAACTGATAAGACATGAGCCTTTAACAGATATTATTATGCGATTTAATAATCGCCACAAATACCAAGGCAAATTTTGGCTCCCCAAAAACACGCATACACACCCTCGCCGCTCACACACATAGAAACCCACCGCACTGAAGGCGACACATGCCAGTACTTGGAGGTCACTTGAAGGTTAGCGCTATACAATTGAACGCTATACATAAATACAAGAAACTAAAGGAAAAACCAGTCAAGTCAATAGGGTAATTATAACAGCAGAAATGGGCCCATAACTACAGACCCCAACTGGAACCGGCAAAATTGCATGCACTGGAATATGCAAGCTGCACTCACACACACACACACGCACGCAAAGAGTAAGAGAGACTTTAAACGGGAGAGCGAAAAGCTGGAAACTTCCTTAACAATTTAACTGTAAATTACCTTGGCTTCATGGGGAATATCCAACATTTTGTCGAGTTTTTTAGTTATAAATTGGTCACTTGAATAATTTAGCTTAACTAATTAATTTGCTTCTGCAGCACACACACACCCACGACGAATCAAGAAACAGAGAGCACAAACCGCAGATATATGTAATTAAAATAAATTTGTTTGGCTCTGCCAAGTGGATCGAAGATGCCAACAACAAGAACTGGCGCTACGATATTAATTTTATTGGTGAATTTCAAAAGATCTCTCAGCGTTCTTGGCTTCTTCTTCTCTGTCTCCACTCCAGCACAGCTGATGCGCCGTACAGCACAGAAGCAAGCTTAACGGCACGCTGCTAAGCTTAACAGCAGCAACAGCTGTCAAAGCAAAACAAAGGGTAAAAGAGAGGCGAAAAAAAAGCAAAAACTAAAGAAAAGAAGCCTTATTTTTTCAGGAAAAAGTTAATTAGGTTCGGACAAAATGGGCGTCTGTTTATCCTGCTGCGGCCAGAGCGCCGAGGAAACGAATCTGATGCCCTCGCCTGTGAGTCGCGGGAGAGGGCGGAATAAAGCCGTGCGAAAACAAATTAAAAACATTACGCATTTTCCAGGAGGAGCGCCGGCAGCAGCAGTTGGACGCGGCGGAAAAGCGTCGCCAGGAGAACGAGCAGCGTGGCATTAAGAATCCGGAGAGCGTGCGTCGCCAGCAACAGAGGGCGGAGGAGATGCAGCGGCGCGAGGAGGAGATGGCCCGCCAGGGTCAGGGACAGGCCAACCTGAGGGTGATTCACCTAGCTTTACTTGCTTCAAAGGTTCCCTTAACTAATGACTTTCCTACTTGCAGTGGCAAACGAGCTAAAATCCAAGATGCCTTAAGTTGGCCTAAGAAATAGCAGCTCCACCTTAAAGCCTTACTACTCCTCCGTTTTTGTACTTGACTCTAGCTGTTTCCGGATCTTTTTGTACGTGTCCCCCCATCTTTGTAACGGCCACTTTTGATGCATGGTCTCAGGATTTTCCAAATAGCGACCAAAAATGTTCAACCAAAAATAAAATACACACCAAATTGTTATCAGTGAATGATTCCTTACGGGATTAGTCCAACTAATTCCGGGAATCCAAAAATTTGCATATCTTTCGGTGTTTGTTAATTGTTCTCTGTCATTCCTGTTTATTATTAAATTTACTGTTATGCTGTAAATAGCAAATAATTCGGAAAATAAAGACAGTTTTAAAATTTAAAAAAATTCTACAAAATAAAGAAATAAAATAAGACCAAACTTGATGAAATTGAACTTAGGATATCTAAATTCTAGTTCACAAAATCAAAATCTAGTGCCTTTTTGCTAGAACTGCTTAAAATTTTAAAAACGACCGTTTGAAATATCAGAAAATAATTTAAATCGTATATTTACAAATTTCTAAATGGCTTTACCGAGCAAATACAATGTTTTTGTTTTCCGTATGTAAGTTAAAGCTAAGATTTCCTTCATAACTTACATTATTTCAAGTATTTTGAAATAAAACTTAAACGTTTTTCGAAATTCTTCAATAAACCTCTTTCTTGGATGAATCCGCGTTATTCCGTCAACATTTGGCATGTCTTTTATTGCCCCACCTGGCCACACTTTTGCGTGGGGGTTGGGTGATGCTGTTAAAAGGGGGGGTGCTAACAGTTAATTGCATTTAATGGCTGTCCAAGGCCTTCAGATGACTAAAACTCGCCAAGACAAGTGACCGGCAATCTCTTATATGTACACGACCGCTTATAAATCCGCCATCAGCTCACTGTTTACACCCGTAATATCACATCCTTATCAGCTCTCTATTTGGAGCTATTCCCGGTCCCGTCGTCGCTGATAACATGGTTATCTCTCCGTGTGACTCGTCGTAGGCGCAGCAGCAGCTTCGTTCGCTCATTGATCAACGGTCAGTCGTCGCGGTTACTCCATTGCCATCTCCCACAAAAGAACGCAGAAAAGATGACCACTCCGGGTTCGAAAGTCAAAAGGGTTCTGTCCATCCAGAGCCATGTGGTCCATGGCTATGTGGGCAACAAGGTGGCCACCTATCCCCTGCAGGTAAGCTGCTAATTGAGATCCTGGAAACTTTCACTCATTTATCCACCAATTAGTTGCTGGGATTCGATGTGGACCCGCTGAACTCGGTGCAGTTTTCCAACCACACGGGCTACAAGAGCTTCAAGGGTCCCGTCTCCAACGAAAAGGAATTGGGTAAGGTCTCACAAGTACCTGTAAATAGGTTTGTAGGTCTGATAAAGGTTATCAAGAGTATTATTTATAGTTTAGCTGGAAAACAACAACCTTTCTCAATACTATCCGTTACAGCCACAATTTTCGAGGGCCTGGAGGAGAACGAGCTGCTGCCTCTTTACTCGCACCTGCTGACTGGCTACATTGGGAATCCCCTGTTCCTGCGCCAGGTGGGCGTCATTGTGCAGAAGCTGCGCCAGGCTAATCCCAACCTGGTCTACGTCTGTGATCCCGTGATGGGCGACAACGGACAGCTGTATGTACCGAAGGAGCTGCTGCCCGTGTATCGTGATGAAATTATTCCCCTGGCGGACATCATCACGCCCAACCAGTACGAGGTGGAGCTGCTCACCGAGAAGGAGGTTCGCAGCGAGGCAGCCGTTTGGGAAGCGATGGATTGGTTCCACAAGCGCGGCATCAAAACGGTGGTCATCTCCAGCAGTGACCTCGGACAGCCGGGTGTTTTGCGCGCCTTCCTCAGCCAGTTGAACGGTCCCCGTCTGGCCATCGATATACCGAAGCAGGGCGGCAAGGATCTGGTCTTTACCGGCACCGGCGACCTCTTTGCCTCGTTGTTCTTGGCCCACAGTCACGAAAGCAGCGATGTGGCCTCGGTCTTTGAGAAGACCATTGCCAGTCTCCAGGCGGTGATTAAACGCACGGTGGCAGGTTTGCCTAATGGCGGCAACGGTCCCGTGAAAGCCTCCGAAAGGGAACTAAAGCTGGTGCAGTCCAAGGCGGAGATTGAGCAGCCCCAAGTCTTGCTCAAGGCGAAGCGACTTAACTAGGGGAGGAGCAAGAACAAATTTTGTATTCCGAAGATCAACGATTACCTTAAAATATAGAACATATATTACCTTGTTCACGGACAATAATCTTTTGGTACCTTAAGATCAGCATGTGTATGCAATATTACTATTATAAATCAACAAATCAGATCACCATAACGGACAAGCTTTTTGATACCTTAAGTTCAACATTTTATACGCACTTATTATAACAATTACTTATACAAATATACATAAAATGCATACAAATATTGCAAATCAAAGTGTCAACCTGCCTTATTATAACGATTCAGCATTAAATTCAAGTTGACAACTCAAAAGAGCCACTTGTTGTCGACACGGTTCTTGCCCTTGGCAGCCCAGGTTAGCCTGACTATAAAAAGCCTCCCAACGATACCCAGAAATAGCAAACAACGGAGATACTATGTGGCTGCTTGAGGCTATCTTTATTGCCTGTCTGGCCGCCGGTGTGAGTGGTTCGGCGGGAGAGGCGAAGCTGCCCGCTGAGCATGTCTTTGTGCCCCGCTATACGCCCGAAAGCAAGCGCCAGGATCTGGATTTACCCGCTTCGGGGCAGAATCTGGAACCTCAGCAGGAGCAGCACCAGCAAAGACCTCCTCCTGCTACCGCCGGCAACAAAAAGCCCTGGCGGCGACGCGTGGACTACGGCTACGATGGCTTAGCTACGTCTGCCTGGTCTGCTGCTGCTCCCTCACCGCCGGCCGCCATCCTGTCCATCCTGAATCCCCTGCTGGCTCCTGGCATGCTCCTGCTAGGCGTTAACTTGGGCGCCCTGCTCTACATGCTGCTGGGTCTCCTAGGACTAGCTCCGCATCGGAGCAGCAGCAGAGTGCACACTTCTCAGGCCTGGCCCACCACCACCGACGAGATCCTCTACAGACACAATCTGGATGAGGGGGGCAAGGAAACGGCTGTATATTTTAAATAAAGAGCGTAAAACGCCAAGTTTTTTCTTTGAACTTATCAAGAAACTTATGTGGGAAAAAACATACAAAAATAAAATCAAATGATAAGGTTTTGGGTCAGAAAAGAACTAAAAGATAACCGGTGTTCTGGTTCGGATGGGGCTAGTGTATATCTATCTATATCTATATGGTTATAGCTATGGTTAATTTAAATGCGGATCTTTCTCTCTGGATCCCCACAGATGAAGGCAACCACGCACGCGCACGCGAGCGATTGAGCGGCGAGCATCTCTACTTCTTCAGCCGAAACGAAGCGGCTCGATTGAATTTCACCAGAGGCGCCTCCTTACTCGCCGATCCCAAGGGTTTTCGCGTCACCTTGGAGGTGCCAGCGACGGCTGTTTATTAACAAAAAAAAGATTATAATCGTTGATTTGAGCACAAGACTCGTTTGGAACTCACCCTTGGCCACCAGCACTCGTGGACTTTTGCGCACATGATTGGCGTTGTATTTCACGTTTTCTTTCGCTAAAGAAGCCGCCGCCAGTGTTCGTTTCAGGCCCTGGGCGGTAAAGTGATTCGAGTTAAGGAGAACTGCAATTAAAGAAAATACATTAGGAAATGAAGATAAAAAAGGGATTTCAAATAAACAGAGACTAATAAAATCAATGCAAAGATACGCAAAGGATTCTCAAAATTCAGTTTAGTTAATATTTTTCAGGCAGATAAACTAACAGTTAACCATTAACTGTTTTTTACATTGATATTTTATCTGTGCTTGCACTTTACAGCACATTTTGTGCGCCTAACAGTCTCTGTAATCATTTGACCTTCGGTTAATATAACAAACATTACCAAAACAGTTTAACTTGTCGTTAGATTTAACCGAAACAAAAACTAAATTATGGCTACTTAATCAGTGTCCAATCGAATTTGATAAAATTCCATTAAGGACTGGATTTTCAATGTTCAGTTAATATTTATCGGACAGATAAACTAAAAAGTTAACTATAAACAGATTTTAAAATTGATATTTTATCTGTGCTTGAACTTTACAGCACTTTTTGTGCGTTTAACAGTCTCTGTAATCATTTGACCTTCGGTTAATATAACAAACATTAGCAAAACAGTTTAACTTGTCGATAACTTTAACCGAAACAAAAACTAACTAAATTATGGCTACTTAATCAGTGTCCAATCAAATTTGACAAAATTCCATTAAGGACTGGATTCTCAATGTTCAGTTAATATTTATCGGACAGATAAACTAAAAGGTTAACTATAAACTGTTTTTCAAATTGATATTTTATCTGTGCTTGCACTTTACAGCACTTTTTGTGCGCTTAACAGTCTCTGTAATCATTTGACCTTCGGTTAATATAACAAACATTAGCAAAACAGTTTAACTAGTCGTTAGCTTTAACCGAAACAAAAACTAACTAAATTGCTACTTAAATTTCTCTATATATATTTTAGTACTACAAAATCCTACCCTTTTTGATCTTCTCGCTGTCGCCGCGCACATTTTGGTCGGTCATCATTTCGCAAAAGGTCAGCTGGTGGGCATTCCTTGGCTTGGTGACCGTCGACGTCAGAGCCTTTCTGGTGACCGTGCTGGTGGGGGCTATGACCTGAGTCTCGTTGAGATTCCGCGGCCTCTTGAAGGTCATGTGCAGGTCCTCGCCCTCCGACTCCATGACCATAACCTGACTATCGAATTCCTCCATGCTCAGGTGGAGATCATCGTCGTCGCTCTGCTCATGCTGCCGCTTCTTGGCGCTGGACGTCAGGCTGCAGGATGCTGCCTCATTCTCCTCTTCGTCCTCCTCCTTTGCCGCTAGTCCGCTGAGCAGACGGTCATCCACCGCCAGGGAATCCATCTGTGCCATTTTGGTGTTGGCCTCCGACTCGGCGAATCGCATCTTGCGCTCCAGCCGATCGTACACCGCCTGAATATCTGGCGTTAGCTTGCTGCCATCCTCCAGGCGGTCGTACATCTGATTGAGCACCTCGCAGGCGGCACGGAAGGATTTGCGCAGCAGGTCCGAGTTCTCCACCAGCTCCTGGTTAATGGCGCTCACGTGGCTGTTGAAGAGATTCTGCTTGGCCAGCTGCAGCTCGAGATCCTTGTACTTGACGTACACGATGAGGATCTGGTAGGCCTTCGACTTGTTTACCTCGCGCTTCAAACTCTCGAGGTCCTGGTAGGCGCTCTCCATCTTGGCCCGCCAACCAGGCAGCTCCTCCTTGTACTTTTCGTTCTGGCTGGTCAGGAGACTCATGTAGTTGGCAAAGCGACGGAAGTCCTGGAAGGTTATTCAATATATATTTAATTGTATGAAAAGGAAATCAAGAGACTTAAGAGTTTAAAAGTAAAAGTATTATTTGAGATCTAAGTTTAGGCTTTTGGGGTTTTTGTTTAGACAATAAATAATGGATTTATATCCTTTAAAAAATCACTGGAGATTTAAAAGAAATCCCAAAAGCGCCGAAAGGTAGGCAATGAAATATGTTAGCTTTAAAATTCATTATTCATTTGTTTCAGTTTTTAGGGTGATCTATTTTAAACTTATTATATACAACCTTTAGCTATTTAACATTTTTTTTTTTTAATTTAAATTCTTAGCTATTTTCGCACGCGTTTATTTAAGTTTAAACCAGAAATATCAAATGAATTATTAAGTATCCGAAACCCTTTCTAATTTTCAAAAGGTCCGCCCCAGTAACGGCACTATAGTGCTTTTTTCCGCAACGAGTTGGCAGCTCCCTTGCCAACAGCTGATGTGCTGTCTTACGAAAAATCTCAGCCGCATTTAATAAACAAAATAATTTAAATTAATAAAACCAAGCATAATGCTCCGAAATACGTTGCATTTAGCGGCGCTGGGAGTGCGCCAAGGCCGAGTGGCCAACCATCTGCCAGGACTAACTCAACTACTCCGACAGGAGCCACAGCAGGCTTTAAACCAACAAATAGCCCGCGATTATGCAAAAAGCAAGGACAAAAAGAAGGAAAAGGGCGGCAAGGGAGGGGGAGGAAAGACCGCCAAGGTGGAAATCAACGAGCAGCAGCTCCGCGAGATCCTCAACTTCGATGGCCTCAACTCGCAGATGCAGAAGTCAGTGCTGCAGATGAAGGATGACTTTGTGAAGCACTTGTCGCTGCGCTCCACCAGCGGCGCCATCGATACGCTGCGCATCAAGGTGGACGGCCAGGAGCACGAGCTGCAGGAACTGGCACAGATATCGCGCAAGAATCCCAAGACCATCATTGTGAACATGATTGGCTTCCCGCAGACCATACCCGATGTCCTCAAGGCCATCGAGAAGAGTGGCATGAATCTGAATCCTCAGCAAGACGGCACCACCCTGTTCATACCAATCCCGAAGGTGACCAAGGAGCATCGCGAGAACCTGTCCAAGAATGCCAAAGCTTTGTACGTAAAGTATCGCGATGCGATTCGTGGCGTCCAGAACGAGCACATTCGCAAGCTGAAAAACAAGCCGGAGCTGGGCAAGGACGATGCCTTCGCCGCCCAGGCTCAGGTCACTGCCATTGCGGATCGCTTCATTTCGGAGGCGGACAAGCTGCTGGCCAGCAAGCAAAAGGAGCTGCTAGGCGAATAGAACTAAGACTGAGACTGAACCCGATAACTGTTGCCCAAATCTTCCTCTAAAAGCCTTTTTAAAATGTTAATAAATCACGAAAGATCACCCAATCTTTGAAAGTATCACTCACCTCCTGGCACACTCGCTGATCGAGCGACATTAGCTTCCTCAACTCCTCCAGCTCCTTTTTGAGCGTCTGCCGATAGTTGATGTTCTTGATCTTGCTGCGCATGGCCAGCACATGCTCCTGCAGCTGGCGGGCTGTCGCATATACAGCGTCTATCTTTCTGTACCACGACTTGAGCTCCTGCGGATCGAAGCCATTGCTGCCGGCACGCTCCAGCTGATTGGCCTTGGCCTCCAGCGCCTTGTTGCGCTCCTTCAACCTCTCATTCTCGGCCACCACCTCGTCGATCTTCTTCACATAGAACTCGGTGGGCATCTTTGACTTGAGCACATTCTGCTTGAGCGTGGTGCGGATCTTCTTGGCCCGACTGGCGTACTTTAGCGTGTTGTAGGTGTCCTCGTAGGTGAGGGAGCTCATTGAGACATTGGCCACCATCAGAGTGCGGCAATTGCCGCCCAGCGAGTCCTTCAGGATGCGTGTCAGGTTCGAGTCGCGGTATGGAATGTGCTTGAGGCCATCGGCTAGCTTATTGATGCAATTCCCCAGCGACAGCAGGCTCTTGTTGATGCTGGCGCCCTCCTTGAATCGCACCCCAATCCCCTTGGTGCTGGCCGCTCGCTCGCTGCCCGCCAGATCGATCATTGATAGCTTCACCGTTCGCTTGGTGTCCGTCTTGCGCTCCGTGATCCGTATGTGCACCTGGAAGATGGCATGCGACCGGGAGCTTTCGGCATTCGCATCGGTGGGATGCTGGGTGCGATGTGAGTTGCCCAGTGCCAGCATTCGGAGCAGCTCTTCGGCACTGTAGATGGGCGTGAGGCAGAGGCCGCTGACCACCACGCCGTTGGTATCCTCGCGCAGTTTGAGTGGCCCGGACTTGGTCAGCAGGTTCATCACCTGTTCGTTGTACACCTCCAGGTAGGAGACGCCCACATCAAACTTGCGGACATCGTTCTGCGCCTGGATCTTCTCGAAGAGATCGCGCATGGTGAGAAAGGTCAGGCCCGGATGCTCCTCGCTGCCCAGCATGGTGAAGGTCTTGCCGGCGCCAGTGGCTCCATAAACGAACACCGAGCAGTTGTAGCTGCAGATCAAGAATAGCATATTAATGGAGATTCAGGATTAAAGGTATTACGCCACTCACCCATTCAGCACCGCGTCGACCAGCGGCGCCGTGCACTCCTCAAAGAGATCCTGATTGGTGTTGTCAATGTCGAAGACACGATCAAACTCCATGGTTAGCTTCTTGTTCATCCGCTTGGTAATGTCGCGGTACTGCTGCTTGGCGCCCTGGAAGAAGAACTCATCGTCCTCCTCGTCTGGGTCGAAGAGGAGCGCCGATCGATCCATCACCTTGACAATGCTCCGCTGCTTGTGCTCCAACTCCCGGGCATTGTACGGCCGGACGCGCACTGCTACCTTTATGTTTGTATGCTGTTCCGCCGGCATTTCCGCTTCTTCACTCTCACTCGCTTAATTTTCCCCTTTTTTTTCGTTTGTTTTGTTTTTTAATCCTTTGCGAAATAGCTCGTCGCTTTCGCGGCACATATAAAATTTTCTCGTACAGCCTGAAGTGAACGTTGTTGTTTGAATTGAGGCTATCGGCGCGTCCGCTTTGCGGGCATCTTTATCCAATTTGCTTTTGTGCGCTTGTTCCCGAACTGTATTTTCAGGGTTGCTGTCGGTGATCGATAGTTTGGCCAGGGGTGCAAAGGCAAGTTGTTATTTGAAATCAACGGAAATTAGAAGTTGTTTCTATGATTTTTTAAGCAAATTATGAATAGGAACTGTTATTTTTTGTTTAGATTATAAAATCGCATGATACTACAAATAATCAGACATAACTTGTAATAAAACTCAAATTAATAAACAAATACAAAGATCTCGGGCATGCTCTCGCCAACCATTTATCGATAAATTTTCACTGAGGCGCCGGTCGACTAGAACTTAAAATAATTAATAAGTAATATGAATTATATATTATATTATTTAAATATTGAGAAAAATGATTTTAAAAAAGTGATCAAAACTTCACGACGTAAGATTACGTGTTGTTCGATTACGTTTTTGTTCAGCAAAGTTTCCCACCTCTTTTTCATCAAAGGTGTCAACCCTTTGCAGGGTTGCATTTTTCAAATTTACTTATACACTTGGTATTCTGAATCGTCATCACCACGGTCACACCAAAAAGAACCATTTTATTTAAAGTTTTTTTAAGGATCAGCACAAAAGCCAACAACGCGACACACAAATAACAGACCACAGAATGAGTGCAAAAGTATTATTCGCCTGCTCCAAGTGTTTTTCGCGCCATCCGTACGAGGAGCTATCCTCCGGCCAGCAGCTATGCAAGGTGAAAAGAGCAACCAACAAAAACCGAGAAAGAGAAAAAACCACCGACGACGGACACTTGAAACAATAAAAGATTCGCCGACAAACAAAATGCAATATCTCTCCGCTTGACTGTTTGTGTGTGTGCTTGATTGTTTGTACATTTCCCTGACCAACGAAAAATATACATATCTAAATGACGCGGCGCTGCTGCTGCTGCTGTGCGAAAAACTTGCTGCGCAAATCGGGTGAAAATGCACGGTTGCAAGAAGAAGAAGCAGGGCAGAAGGCAGGCGTCGCGTCGCGTCTGTCGGAAGAATTAAACAAAAACAAAACGCACAGCAAACAGAGATCACAATAGCTAACCATGTATTTAATTTCCACAGGGCTGCCGTGGATCTACCTCAGTTGTTAAATGTACTTACTGCCGCTCGGAGTTCCAACCCGCCACGTAAGTAAAAAGGCCGCAAAAATTGCCTATATATGAACCCATGTTCGTTCCACAGCAACAGCAACAGCAACAAATCACAGAGTGCCTGCAAGAAGTGCGAACACTACCTGGGGAAGTACGGCAAGCCCAGTCCCTGCGAGTGCTGCAAGATTGTGGCCGCCTTTGGCAGCTCCAAGTGCATGCGGTGAGTTTTACCCACAATAAAGATCAAGACCAAGACCAAGTTGAGCGCGTAACTTGAATGCACAATATGCTTTCATAAACCCCCATGTATCACCCGTAATTGTGCCTTCAAAGTACCTGGCTTTTGTAGAAGCTCCTTTGATGTAGAAAGAATCATTCCTTCCTCCCCCCAAAAAAGAAACCTAATCAATTTCCAGGAAAAAAACCACAAACAACAACGTCTCTTATGAACGCAAAACATTTTTCTTCTTCTCTTTTTTTGTGCCTGGCAAAACCAAAACCCCGAAAACGAAAACGATTACGAATACCCCACAAAATCGCACTTTAACCTTGCGAACCGCATAGATGCGCCAGCTACGAGGCGAAGTATGGACCGCCGGTGCAGTGCGATGAATGCAAGCTGCGATCGGCCTTTGACAGGCGGGATGAGAACAAAAAGGTCAGCAAAAGGAGCCGCCGAAGGAAGCAGGCAGTCAGCCCACCCTTAATATTAACTAGAAACCCTAAAATTAAGCCAAATAAATGTAGAAATACTTGTTGCGGGGTTGGTCAACTGTACCAACTGCCCTTTGAGATTGTAGATCGCTCGCGATTCCCAGAATCATGTACTTGCGTTCATAAGAGACCAGATTACCACCTAAGCCTAACATTTTCTGTGTAACCCGAAACTGACCATAAAATGTATTTCCCTTTAAAGGTCAATGGCAAACTGCTCTGCTGGCTGTGTACCTGCGCCTACAAGCGTGCCCTGCTGAAGGCCCAACAGGATGGCCGAATACCGATGTCGAAAAAGCGGCCGCACGAGAAATCCTCCTCGTCGCACAGAGACAACAGCTCCGGGGCCAAGAAGCCATCGCGCAGCGAGCTGGGCAAAAGCAGTGGCGGCGGCGGCAACAGCAGCTCCGGCGTGAATGCGGTTAGCGGCGCCGGTCTGGATCTGCCCGACAAGATATCGCGCGGTAATGGTGGGAACGGTACCATCGCAGCACCCGCTGCCATCACCGTGGACACCAATTCGTCGGATCATGTGGTGGCCATCACATACCTAAAGGAGCGCATTGCCAGCCTGGAGAAGCGCCTGAATCAGAAAGACAAGGAGCTGCTGGAGAAGGACAAGCAGGTTGGGGTTTGCAATAAACATTTCCCCCAATTTGAATTGATTAAGTTACCTTCTCTCTTTTCGCAGCTAACCGAACTGAAGGGCAAGAACTTTGAGAAGGAGAACGACATGCGCAACCGGCTGAAGGAGGTGGAGCGGCTGCATGACATGAAGGTGGACAACTTGAATCGCAAGATCTCCAGTCTGCTCAAGGATCTGGCCACGCTCAAGAAGAGCAGCAAAGGCAAGGGCGGCAGCGGCAGCCTCAGCAAGGCAGAGAAGGAGGCCATCAAGCGGGAGAATCTTTCGCCCAAGGAGGAGCTACTGACGGCCTCAATGCCGGCTGAGAAGCAGCAGCAGCAGCAGATCAAACAGTCGCCGTCGGAGCCGGCTGATCTGGACAAGGATGAGAAGAGTCGCGACCGGGATGAGGAGCGCAGCGAGCCAGAGGATAGGGCCAGTGTGCGATCGCGTTCCGCCTCCAGCAGCCCCACGCCCTCGTCCAACTAAGGGGGACTTCCGGGTGCTGCTGCTGTTCCTCATAGTTTCTCGCTATACAAATTTATATTTTTGTACTTTTGCTTTAATTGTAATATAGTTTTTACAAGATTGTTTCATATCACTCCTTTTATGTCGCTCCTGTACTCCCTCCTCCTACTCCTCTTCCAATTTCCAATTGTAATCAGTTTAGAAAATGTAATTTTATAGGCTCAACTTAACGAATTCTTCTTTTAGTTTAATTCAACGATGGAGAACAACACGAAAACCAAGAAAAGCGCATTGTTTACATCTTGAGAAATATATAAAAGTTGGGAAAGATAAAGAATAAGATCCGAGTGCGGTTGGTAATTCAACAGTCGTATATATTTACTACTTCTAAACGGGGGTGTAACAATTAATGACTTGCTGCGTGCCGTGCTAGTGCGGCTTGGGCTTGTGCCCGTCCACGTAAAAGTTCCTGGTGGCCTTGGGCAGCTCCAATTCGATGCCGTCCATGCTCTTGTCGAGCAGTATCTGGCAGCCGAGGCGGGAGTTTTCGCGCAGGAACGGTGCCATGTCCAGCAGATCGTCTTCCTTCTCCTCGGCCTCGTTCAGCTTCTGCAGGAAGTCATAGTGCACATACACATGGCAGGTGGTGCAGGCCAAGGAGGCCTCGCAGGCGCCCTCCATCTCGATACCGTGGCGATGGGCCAAATACAATACGTTGTCGCCCACCTTGCCCTGGACCTTGGTGCGTTTGCCATCCTTGTCCACATACGTGATGTTTACTCTGGATTGGAAGAGAGTTTCATTAATTATTCTGCAAGTATTTATGGCGCTTTGTGTAACTCACATTTCCTCGGGGGACTTGGGATCCTGCCACTCGTACTCGCCATGCCGCCGTGCTGCGAATTTCATAATATCAGTAAGATTTTCCGACTCGGAATAATCAACAGCGATTCGCCGGCTCATTTTATCACCCCCTACTTACGTATGCTGGTGTGCAGCAGGTGTGCATTGCCAGCAGGTGTGTTGAGCGGTGGCTTGGCGATGTGTTTACTAATTAAATTGCAGGAATTACGAACTCCGGACCGCCGTAAAAGTAAACAAATCATTTTTGAGGTTACTGTCTGTGTTGGCCATTTAGCTATTTTCCTACTAGATCATATGATTACGATAAATTATAAGATAGCGACTAGCGGGAATTATAGCTAATTTCCAAGCAAAATTGGCATATTTTATTTAAGCAATATTGAAGATATTCCAATACAACTTATTAAAAGGTAAGGTAAAGCTTAACTTTGAAATAAAATGGCCGTTCAAACATTAAATTATATCGCCAGAAAAGTGCAGTATATCGGAAAATTTTCCGATCATAATGGTGAACAACAGCTCACACAAAAAAGCCATACCTAGCTATTTAAAATCTAATTTTAGCTTTTTTCATATGCTAGCTTAGCTTTTTTGTGATCCGAAAAGTTGCCAGCACTGGTTACCGTGATTGGTGTGAGCTGTGACAAAAAGCTATCGATATCTTATAGCTTCAAAGCCCTGAATAAATGTTCTCGATTGCTATGCTTTGGGCGGGCTTTAATTTAAAATTCAGGAAGTTTGTGGGTCGTTCCTCTGGGAAAAGGCTGTAGATAAAGCTTTTTTAAGTATGATTGGCATCCGGGGACCTTATTTAAATATGCACAGCTTTGAATGCCCGCACAATTGAATAAAGGGAAGCAACAGTATTAAGCATATGTGACAGTTTGTCATCTTAGGCTGGAGATTGTGACCTTTTCAATCATATTTAAAAACCTTTGAAGAAAACTAAGCCTATTTAGGGGAAGCTTTTAGTTAGAGACCCTAAATCCCAATTTTAATCATATTTAGGTCAAATTCCCTTTCACTTAAAGTAAAAAACAAACCCCTAACAGTTACTGAGACATTCATATTTCCTTTATTAATACTTGATTTCGATTAGTCTTAAAATTGGATTGGACATTAAAATGTTATTAGTTAATTAGGCTAATAAATAAATGAATAAATATATAGTACGATGTGTGCGTAATTTCGTGACTTTTTTTTGAGTGCAACGATAAACGAGAGTCTTGGGAAATCACTTGGCTGCAAAGGCTGCTAATTTGGGATGTTTTGGATATTGGACTTGGATTCACTTGGCCTCCGAAGCCGGAGCAGAAGCTGAGGAAGCTTCGGACTCCTTGTGCCCGTTGCCATTCTGGAAGAGATCCGATGGACCCACATGCTTGATGGGTATAACCCGCTCCTTTGGCTCCTCCTTGGCGGCCAGCGGAGGCACCGTGATATTGAGCACTCCATCATCCGTCAAGGTGGAGGCAATGGCATCCGCATCGAACTCCTTTGGCAGCGGATAGCGACGGATAAAGTGGCGGGACACATGACCGTGCTCATCCTCCCGCTCCTCATGCTTGCCCTCGACCACGATGAAATCGTTGACCAGCTTCACGGTCAGCTCCTCCGGTTGGAACAGTCCCACGTCCAGGTGGACCTCGAAGTTGCCCTGCTTGTCCCGGCCACCACTTCCTCCCAGAGCCGCTAGCTCGCCGCTCCTCTTCTTGGCCACCAAATGATGGGCATGGGCACCCATCCGGGCAATCAGACCCAGGGTGTGCAGATCCAGCTCGTGATGCTGCCGCGAATGGAGCCGCCGGTACAGGCGGTTCGGGAACATGTCGTGCCCATAGTACATGGAGTCCGGGGAGTCCAGGTTCAAGACGAATGGAATATCTGGCATTTTTCCTGGGGCTTCTTTCTCTGCTTTCTGTATCTGGCGGAAGTTCGATGAACCGACGACCTGTTTTCCTTTCAAGAAACGTTTGCCAGGGGTTGATTTGCCAGAGGGGGGTGGAGGTTTCACTGTGTCGACTGCACTTTCACCTTGACTTTTCCAACTCGAATGTGGAGTTTTACTGGTTCGCTTCACCCTTTTATAGACGTTCGTTGAGCTTTCCCCCACGCCAGGAGCTTTTCTGGAGCAGCAAATGGATGATTCTAGGGCGACAACTGGGAACCTTCTGGTGGTGGTTGAGCTTTCGGAGATGTGCGCCGCTGGATAAACCGCAGACAGCATTCGAATTTGATCTGTGAAGATCAAGACAGTGAAGATTCTTTACAATAAA
Source organism: Drosophila lacteicornis (assembly GCA_008044355.1). Lineage (NCBI taxonomy): Eukaryota > Metazoa > Arthropoda > Insecta > Diptera > Drosophilidae > Drosophila > Drosophila lacteicornis. The sequence goes on from VNKF01004461.1 coordinate 69,247, forward strand.
CTTGCTACTTCCCTTTTTTGTGGATATTATTTAATTTATTATATGTAAATTTGAAAGTATTAAATATAATTAGTACAATTATAGACATATTTAATAAGAAACAGTCTTGAAATCCATTAAAACTACACCCAAAAAAAAATCATCATCGAACCTATACGATTTTTAGATGAATTGAGAATGAAAAATTTCTTAAAAAGATGCTTATCAATTGAATACTACGAAAGTATACATTTTATACTCATTTGCACCAATATTTCATAATAATCACTAACGCGACAAACAGAAAAGCACTAAATTCCACCTAACGCGATATGTTATCGAATTTTCGATGTAGGTTCGTATAAAAATAATACTCAAAAATACACAATTGAAACTATAGAGTATAGATGGAGTATACATTTTATATTTTGAAGTATAAAATCTATACTTAACTCGTTATACTGCTTGAGTATACTTTTAAGACAACGCGTAGAAAGGTTAAACTCTTGTTTTTTAAAAACGTTTATTATAAATTTAGCCAGTGTTGCCAGAGTCGCTTTTTTCCCGTCAAATCTGGCTTTTTTTAAAGGCTGTTTGCTAGAAAAATTTGCAAACAGCGGGCAGCGGGAATTCTGGCTTTTTTTTTTGTCGAATGCTTTTTTTTAGATTTTTT